>CALNHX010000690.1:0-297517 GCA_940337035.1 Agriotes lineatus | reverse complement strand
ATACGCAGGAGAGTACACTCAAAATTAACAGAAGAATTGCAATGGTCAGAAATGCTCTGATAAGAATATTTCTCTAAACCCTATAGTTAAATTATTTACAATATTGATATTGAGCTCAGATCCACAAACCGTACACGCACCTATTGAGTATTTTGAACTGTTTTGTTGGAGAAAATGCACTGTACTACAAGGTCGACGAGAATAACTAATGCTTGTATTCTAGACCTAATTAGAACGCTTATCAGCTTGTTAATCGTCCTAAAACACAGAATATTAGTATACAAAGAGAGTCAAATAGTAACAAAAATATCTAAAGAATAATAAAGCCAAACTGCTCAGAAATCTTCTGTTAAGGAGACTGTTAACCGGACGAATATCCACACTCCACGTTAAATATCAAGCCATAACACCATATAGGGTGCACGAATAGTATGTAATATGCTGTACAGGGTATCCCAGAAGTAAGTGCACAAAAAAATGCAGCATCCTGAAAGTGAGAATTTCCATTTTTTTTAAATCTGAGAATTTTGAAATTTAATTAAACCCCCTATGTGCCCCCCCCCCCCCCCCCCCCCGATGAACCGACTTTGACAAAAATATGTTTCAAAGAAATACCAGCGTACGTACATAAATCAAACAAGTAGAGACACTCATGCCAAATGTTGGAACCTGTCTAGAGTGCCTGGGACAGTGACTTACGGGGTATTTCTAAGCTTAATTACCAGATGGTAGAACAAAGTTCGACCAATCAGAGCTAATTACTGACTCTGCTACCAATCGTAATGTGTAGTGGCGCTATCTGTTGGGAATGTCGGAAAGTACCCCCCCCCCCCCTGCGGCCCCAGGAGCCATCCAAGGTCATTAAAATCGGTATTTAGACATCAAAGGAACCGACGCTGACTGTCTCTACTTGTTTTAATTATGTAAGCTGGAAATACGTTCAAAAGTGACAAGATTTTTGTAATGTTGCTATGGTTATCAACAATACTTATAACGAGAATTGATAGATGAGCAACAGTAAAGTAAAACGCGGTAGAGCACTGCATTTTCTAGGTAAAACTTGAATATTGCATAAGCCGATTTTCAGAAACTGTATTAACTCATTGGCTCCTTTTATAAGATTCTTTTATCAAAAAATATTTCAAATTGTTTAGAACTTACTACTTACTTATTCTTCTTAATAGAATTCTGTCCTGTTCTACTTTAAGTTTTCAGCCGCTTCTTATGATGTAGAGGTCCAGGAGTCTCTCCATCTTTTTGGTGGTCTACCTCTTGGGCGTGTTCCGTAGGGTGTGTTTTTTTACAAATTTTGGAAATCTTGTGTTCTTTCATTCTTTGGATGTGTTCATTCCACTTTATTTAGAAATTCGTCATAAAATGCTGATGTTTAATTACATATTTTTAAAACAAAAGTAGAATAAATAGCACGTTTCTCAAGAAAAACTCGAAAAGTGGTTGGTATTAATTTGATCAACATATGTACAAGTTGTTAAAGAAATTGCTAAATTTTGCTTACGTTCTCTTTCCTTCTCCATGTCCCACCATCAATATGATTTCAATGCAAAGTTTTAGGGATAAATGAACCATTTCAATTTTTCTTGCTCTAAAAGCTTGTATATGCACCCACGCAAATTGAAACTTATCTAAATTAAATGAGTAACTTTTCGCTTTAAGTTCAGTGATTTATTTTGAAATTTTAAGACTGAGAGATTTGTTTATCAAAAAAACAGCAGGTGCCTCCATTACCGAGTGTTAAAATACAATTAGAAACGTTTTAATGCGGTTCACCAAAAAAGGAAGTGAATTGCATGATTGAAAATGAACAGAATACAAGGCTACCACCTCAGTGAAAAAATAAGGTGTTATTCGTTAGGCTTAAGTTAAAAAAAATAATTTAAATATATTTTGAGAAACTGAAGCATTATCGAGCAATAGCACATGATCTTGTTTTTCGGACACCCTGCATTTTTTCAATCTAGTATTCACACACCACTAAAACAACGAAAGCGTCTTAGTGGTGATTAGTCTCCTGTAAACATGTATGATTTTATCAACTTCACTTGCTTTTTACATCACAAGTAGAAATATTTTAGACAAAGTTACCAGTAGTATTTGCAGAAAAGATGTATCTACTGAGTGACTAATGCATACTATTAACCAGACACATAAGTTAACATTCCTTTTTGTTTTTAATTGTAAATTTAAATTCACCATCATTTTCAGTCACTGAATCACTTAACAACCGAAATTAAGCAAGAGTCTGACTTAGCATCCGAATAATACCAGTTAATCAAACTCGTAGCCACAATTTTTCTCGGAATGTTAATGTGAGTAATCTTATTCTACGTAAATTTTTATAAACAGGTTTAAAGGTATTTAGATTTCTATTTTTTGGTGCAGTATAATTCACCTCGTGTAATACTATTATATTTCTAGTTAAAACCTACCGAATAAGGAAATTTACATGCAGGAGATGACGACGTAATTAAATCAGAAGACTAGTCGTTGCTGTACTTTAGGTTCAAGATGTGATATTTCTCCAAAACTGATTATAATAAAAAAATCAAACGGAATTATTAAAAGTATTCGGTATCGACTAGTCGAAGCATAGAGCCCGAGTTGAAATAAGCATAACTTCATATTCAAAAGTTAGTGAACACACCGAAACGCGGATTCACTTCAGCTGTAAAGCCTTATTACTCATAATCGTAACCATGAAGATGATACAACTTACTCTACCTAAAAACACAAACTAAACTACAAGTCACTGCAAATGACGAGCGATAACTACAGTTACTCTTCAATAAGCGCGTCTATTATTTTATCAAATAGCAAAAACAACAATCATTCCCTTCAATCTCGAACCACAAACACGAGGCGGAGACATCTAACCGCAATACTCAAACAAGAGCACTTTCAAAATCCACACATATTCAGTAAAAACTAACCTAACCCGCAGAAAAAGTCAAATCCCATCCTGGTAATAATAACTAAAGGAAGGAATACAAGAGTCTAACGAATTCCAAAAAAATTAGATTGGTGTTCATCTCACAAAAAATTTCCAACTTGTTACGATATTTTAAATTTTTAAAGCAAACACGGTGGAAAACAAAAAATAAGCGTTTGAACACTTAGTTTGTGATAAATAAAAAAAGATCCATTTAACACGGAATTTATGGCATGTGCTATATATTGAAATCGTTAGTTTCATTCTTGATATTAGGTCCATTTATCTGATTTTTAGAATGTATTGATAAAATTTCAAAAAAAGTCTGATTATCGCTGTTGCCACAACATAATCCCCCCATGACGTCGGTGTAAACGCTTGGTTGTTTGGGGCGACACCCTCACTAAACGCCGCTTAGGTTGACGTGTAACGGTGCGGAAATCATCGCTACCGATAAGTCATGAGACGACTTCATATCCCGCTAGCTAATAAACGTCGAAGGGTTCGATTTTGTCCAAAGTTATCACAAACTTGCGCTCGAGCTTCCCGCAACATCTCCGGGAGTTAGTGCGCGGCGTCTACAAAAAAGTCCACTTCAGAGCTTCATCCTGCTGTAAGTCTATCGACGGAAGATTGACAAGAAAGAGTTAGAGTTGTAAAAAGCTTGGGAGGCCCGAGCAGAGAACGAGGCGTAATCTGAGCGCAGGGCTGAAGGGGTGCATTTTTCAGGAGTTAATCTGAAAGCTAAAGTACCCCGAACGGCGATAGGGGCCGCTAAGCAGACTCATCAGTTTTCAGTGATTTTCAAATAAATGACTCCATTATAAGGGGTGCGTAATTTTACGATTTCAACTTTTACCTTTCCCAGGCCTTGGCCAAGTGGAGTATTAATTATACATTCATAGCTCGGTCCCAAAGAGTCAATAAAATCATATGCATCTCCAATTATTTTATATGCGAATTTCTTTTTCAAATAATTGACAATGGCTAAACGCCTGCTGCAAAAGTATCTTGAAAGATGCAAATGAATTTGCCTCTAACATAAAAATATGCGCTACCTAATATTAAAAAAAAATACGAGGATGAGGTAACTAAACGACAAGCAACTGTGAAATAACAATTATGTGAACTGTATAAAAGTGTACTTACCAGATCAACATCTTCGCAGTAGTAAAACTTGGCAGGCCTAAAATGTTCATTATAATTTTAACACAAGCGAAAAACAAAAACAAAGAATCGGAATGAATGAATACATTTCGTATTCAGGGTACCATCCGCTTTCCTCTTGTGCTTCTTGCTCTTTCAGTGTATTTAGGTTTTCTGTTAATTTATCTTATATTTTTGCCTTTTTTCTGGGTTTTCTAGAGCTTCCAACTTGATTTATATGTATATTTTATTTCGTTCTCTGGGTGGCATCTGAATGTTCACAAGTCTATGTATTATATTTTATTCCACACCTCTTATTATCTTCAAATCATGTACTGCATATATCATACTTTTGGTATATGTGATGTATTCAACAATACTCTGATGTCCTAGTTCTTCTGGTTCATAAGTGATTTTTTCAACTACCATTTCCTAAAGGAGGCTATTATTTGACACTTTCCATATGTCAAAAGCATGTCGTTATTGCATACTCTGCAATAACAATATTACTGCACTCATCTGTCACTTTACTGCATATTTCTGTCAAAACTGTTTATTAAATGTGGTGAGTTTTCAATTTAAAACAATGAAAGCATACCTAACATAATTTTTAATTTGAAATGACGTTGACGTTTTGTAATATCTCTTAGCATAAATATGTGTAGTCGAAAAAATTATGTATACAACTCTTATCTAAAGCTTATTTTTGAACTTATAAGATTTAAAAAATTGCCTACGGTTCATTTTTAAACTTTGGCAAGCGTGCAAAAAAGTGACACTTTAGATACTCGTTGTATAAATAACTATTGTGTACTGTTTTGTGGTTAAACCACATTTTTCCTACCGCATTACTGAGGATTATTTCTACTTCTTCCGTCATACAGTCATACTGGTATATCTGTATATCTCAGATTGTGATTGCCGAGAGCCTCGCTACTTTAATACAACTAGCCCTTGGTCCACGGGTACTTATTATGGATATTAACAGCAAACGTGTTTCCAGAAGCTTCTCTCATTTGCCATTCGAATGAGCTCTCTAGGAGTGTGGTCTTCTGATATATAAATGAAAATATCAACGGTACCAATAATGGCGATATGTCGACAAAAGTTGAATTTAAACTTTCTTGACATTTGTTAGCAATTTCAGCTTTCCTAAATTGGCAATAGTGTCTGTCATTTCTCATCATTCTACTCCACGACAACAACAAAAAAACATTATTAGAGTCGACGTAAAGACGTCAACGTCTTTTTAACTGTTAGATAAACATTTTACAGTAATTGTTGTGCATCTCTCTGACAAGTTTATTATGTTTTAATAACAGAAAAATAGCTCTATTGATTTTTAAAAATCTGGAAATTAGTATATGGTATCTTAACACCAATATGAATATAGCTGATGCCGCGTTATTAACCATTTTTATAGTCTTATTAACCTATTCACCGTAGTACCAATACGCTCCCTTAAAAAAAACATTACAATAAACATAACATTAACAACAAAATTAACAAAACCATGATGAAAAAATAGAAAACCATAGGAAATATTCAAAATGCCCCCCCCCCCCTCCCAACCGCAATACAAGCATGGCACCGTCGTACTAGCGAGTCATACACTTGCGAAATATTATAGTTTTCAGGAATATCATTAGCAGCCTCGAAAATTCTTTGTTGCAACTGTTTCCTCGTGCTAATTACCCCACGGTAAACCAGCTATTTAAAACAAAAATCCGTAAAGACAAATCCAGAGGATTGCAGTAGGTACTACTTAGCGGCCATCTCACAGGACCAAACCGGCCAATCCATCTACTATTGCAATAGTCGTTTAACCATTCTGTAACGATTATGCCATTGTGAGGAGATTGGAAGAACATCTGTTGTCTAATGTTTAACGGCATGTTTTCAAGTATATATCACGCAGCTGGTGTTCAAAAAAGTCCTGATAACCATTCGCGTTGTTGCGATTATCGAGTTGTTGCAGCTCCAGTAAAGAACCGTTGTAGATTCCTCCCTGTTCATTGATAGAAAATCGTTTATGGAACATTTTACTCCTTGTTACGTGGGGGTTCTCTAACGAATAATGGTGTAGGTTTCGCAAGTTTGTAATTTCGTTCCTGGTTAAAATAGACAAGACGGTCGTTAAACAAGCCACCGACAAAAAATTACACGTTGTTCGGCATCCCCAAAATGAAGAGTTTAAACAGCCGTGTAGTTGTAAGGGTATAATTCCTCTCTACGCAGTGTTCGTGAAACCAAACTTTTGTGAAAGTCCTAACTGCACAGATATTCGAAGAGTAGTAGTTGTAGTAGGATTGTCTAAAACCGAACTAATTACCGTTTTCTTTCGCCTTACATTTTTTCGTTGCGGTGGGTGCGCGGAGGACCAACCTCACCCAATCTTCGAAAGACTGAAGTAAAGACCTGATGATGTGGGATTCTTCTGTTAGGGAATCGGGGTGGTATTCTCTAACGGCTGCTAAGGGGCTTTCGTTGCGAAAGCCATACACTTAAACGATGTCTGCTATTTCTCTTGGAGTATCACCCATTTCGAAACAAAATCGTTCTTTTAAAAAATACAAATAAATCTTTCAAACAATTAATAGCTGTTTATGTCAGCGACTGCCTTGATATTGTTTCAAAATTAAAATTGACTATAAAAATCAGGCTACTTTATTTAAAAAATTTAATTGTTTCACCAACCTCTACACCGCAAGGTAAAACGAGGTTATCGATTATACATACAATTGTTTACTTTCGAAATATCGAAACATATTTTTTTTTCAGTAACACACTTTATATCTTTTTAATGGAGCATTTTGGTATTAATGTGTATTACGTTAATTGCTTTGTTTTGGTCTAAAGAAGCTTTGGTTAAATTTTTACACCCAATTATGACTCACCCTGTATATTGCATATTAATTTTATTAAAGTACAGTCATGTTCAAATAAATCTGGAACAATGTTTTTTTAGATAGAGATAGATTTCCTGCTATTAAAAAAAGTAATATTAAACTTTAACAGGTAATGTAGTCTGTAACTCTTTCCGATAGCAGGAAATCCTGAATTATGTACTTATTGCATAAACATAGTCACTGTAATGAAATTTCAGTATCACTTCATTAAATTTTTATGAAGCAGTGTTATCAATTATTTTCAGAAGTAATACTATAAGTACTTCGATATTATCGGGTTATATGTCTATAACTTGTTGCACAATACTAAAAGAGTGTCAGTTTGACAGGTTAAATAGTCCGACCGCGTCAGCGGGAGGATTATTCTGTCAAACTGACAAGATTTGTTATTGTGCAGGAAGTTTGAGACGTATAACCTGTTCGAAGTACGCATTGTATTCGATTTGATTATTTTTTGAGTAAATTTCAATATTAGGAACAAATAAATATTTTATTGGCAGCTCGATTTGTTTGTATTAACCTAGCTGAAAGTAATCTCCATGAAAACAACATCAAGTTGACAAAAGTTATGTATTGCGTTGCCTAGTGAAGTTACTCTAGTATAATCGATTTTGTATAATCGAAATTATACAAGATAACTTAACTAAATCCAGCCTTCTGATTGGTCGAGATTGCTACGAAAAAAATAATCAGAAGTAAAAGAGTGTCAGTTTGACAGGTTAAATAGTCCGACCGCGTTAGCAAGAGTATTATTCTGTCAAACTGACACGATTTGTTATTGTGCAGGAAGTTTGATACGTATAACCTGTTCGAAGTACGCATTGTATTCGATTTGATTATTTTTTGAGTAAATTTCAATATTAGGAACAAATAAATATTTTATTGGCAGCTCGATTTGTTTGTATTAACCTAGCTGAAAGTAATCTCCATGAAAACAACATCAAGTTGACAAAAGTTATGTATTGCGTTGCCTAGTGAAGTTACTCTAGTATAATCGATTTTGTATAATCGAAATTATACAAGATAACTTAACTAAATCCAGCCTTCTGATTGGTCGAGATTGCTACGAAAAAAATAATCAGAAGTAAAAGAGTGTCAGTTTGACAGGTTAAATAGTCCGACCGCGTTAGCAAGAGTATTATTCTGTCAAACTGACACGATTTGTTATTGTGCAGGAAGTTTGATACGTATAACCTGTTCGAAGTACGCATTGTATTCGATTTGATTATTTTTTGAGTAAAATTAGTATTAGGGACCAATAAATATTTTATTGGCAGCTCGATTTGTTTGTATTAACCTAGCTGAAAGTCATCTCCATGAAAACAACATCAAGTTGACAAAAGATATATATTACGTTGCCTAGTGAAGTTACTATAGTATAATCGATTTTGTATAATCGAAATTATACAAGATAACTTAACTAAATCCAGCCTTCTGATTGGTTGAAATCTCTACGAAAAAAATAATCAATATTATGACACAGAATGTATTTCTGTTAAATCTGGGTGGTACCTTTATGCATGTTCGAGACCGAATATAATTTTATTGGGGCGTATTTAAATAGGTAGTCAACATACTTACAAGTTAAATACCAGTGTATCAGTATATGTATTACAAAAATTACTCGGAAATTGATGTATCTGACACTAAAAGAAGGTCAAACAAACATCAATGTCAACATCAAATGCCATTGAGAAACAGGAATCCTAACTTTGGCAACCCAGACCAGAAAGGCAACCAGACATTTAAAAAATGCCTGTTTTTAACAATAAAATCGTATTTTGAGAAATGTGATCTTGTTATTATAGTGGTACGATTATGGCGTCATAGATCACTTGATACTGAAATTCCGTTACAGGAACTATAGCTATTAATGAATCTTACTTCGTTATAATCCCCAGAAGAATGTAGCTTTGGGATTGTAAATCATAATATTTCTCAAAAAATTATCCATTACCAATTACATTCCCCCTGATAAAAGATTTAAAATTTAAGGTCATACGAAGGTGGTGCACATTAGTAAAATACTTTTGTTTATAAGTAGTGACTCAAAGGAGCGTGAAAAACTTATTTTATTTTTTAAATAGCTTTACGTCAAAATGCTAATCATTCTGATATGGAATTGTATTGGCCTAAAATTGATAGTTTTGGAGATATTAACGATTTTATGCATCAATAGGCTGAACTTCAAGCGGTTGCTGTAAGTATTTATATATTGAATAAAGACACACGTTACCAAACAGTTTTGTTTTTGTGAGTTACCTTTCAAGTATAAAATAGTACCTCTGGATATTAATGCTACACAAGGTGCTCAACATTTGAAAATTTAATAATTTCGAATTTTTGAATAGAACATCCTGTAAATTTTTGTATTTTTGTAAAAATTCTCTAATGTTTTTTTTAATATCTTACTTCTTACCCCTAAATTCAACCATTCTTCAGATATTCTAATTTGAACATAACGGAGACAATTAATCTTGGCGCTAATTTAACATTTTGTTTAATTCGGCTTTCTTAACAGAGAAATTCCAAAATAATTTATTTCTCAATTGAGAAAATGACAATATTTATTTTGGAAAATGAATATTGTATACTTGCTAAAATATATGCGACAAGGTATTAGGGTGCTGAGAAAGCTCCAAGACATTTAATGTAATTTGTTGTAAATTTTGCATATTCGTTTTTAGTTTTTTTGTGATCTCAATTGTAAATTCATTTATTAATTTTGCGATAAAAATATAGTAAAGAAAAATAGCAACTGAGATGTCTCGCTAAGGAGCAACTTTAGGTATGTGTAAGTGTTATAGTTTTATAAATATATAGTTGATTTCAATCCAAAACTAAAAAAAAATACGATGTGTCTCATTTCAAAATCCACAGTTGACGCAATTTCATATTAAATCTGAAGTGATATGAATAACTGAATTCAATATTTGTAATACCCGTAAAAAGTCCTGGCACTTTGCCTACTTAACCTAATGTCTATCATTAATAATAAAAAAGTTACTAATGGTGGACAAGTTAAACAGGCACCTTTTTCAATTGTAATTCAGAAAATATAACTTATTTCAGAAAGTGTAAAATGTCATTTAGGAAGCGTTAATTGATATTCAGACAGCATCAATTGTAATTCAGAAACCAAGGAACGATCTTTATGAAGAATTACTATGTAGAATAAATTGTAGATACATACGTACAGTAGTATGTAAAGTTTGCAATAAATTTAATATTTATTGTTAAAATATAGTCGAATACAAAAGGTTTTTAAGAACAGCATATAACAATGACTTCAATTCTGTGATAAACAAAATTAAAGTTAATTTATTTTCAACCAAAATATGATAACCAAAAATTAAAATAGACCTGTCCGAAGATTGTTCTACAAATCAACAGTACAATAAATATTAAATTTGTTGCAAACTTTACACACATCTAGACTGTATGTATCTACATAGTAATTTTACATAAAGGTTGTCTCTTCGTTTCGGAATTACAATTGATGATTTCTGAATTACAAACGATGCTGTCTGAATATCAATTATACTTTGTGAATTACAATTTACACTTCCTAAATTACAATTTACTAATCCGAATTACAAGTTACACTTTCTGAATTACAATTTACTAATCTAAATTACATCTGGAGCTTCCTGAAGTACAATTTATTAATCTGAATTACATGTTACACTTTCTGAAACATTTCTTACACTTTCTGAATTAGAATTGAAAAGGGTGTAGTGTAAATGTCCAATGTTCGAAACCGAATGATTTTGTCGCTAACAAGTCCCTAGATTATGTTCAATAGAGCTAATATTATAATAAATCTAGGGTGTCCGTGCTTAAACCTAATTACCTCTATACAAAAGTGTTGGAGCTATAGTTCCATAAACAACAAAAAAGTGCCCATTTTAATTAAATAAAACCGATTAAGGCAGAAAGCTAAAATTGGACATGTACACGTTAAGCGGGAATATTTTACAATTAGAAATCTCTTAAAATGGTTGAATGGAATTAGGGGGTAGAATCTGGAGAATCAGGATATTCATGATACTGTTGTTTCGGCAATATGACATATTGTTGTTCAAGACTAAAGGTAATATGTTGATGAGCGATTTCTCCTAAGGATAAACAAAATTGGTTTAGTATTATGTTACAACTAGACTGGCTTATGTGTGCCACGTCACCCAACACACTCTGAAAACTTCCACTAGCCAAAAGACGCAATCCGACTAATACCTGGGTTATTACAGACACATGATTTGTGTGTTTTTCTCAAAATGTGGTCCAAAAATATCACATAAATTAATGTGCGATAACATGGCGTGGCAACTGATACTATCGTAATAGTAATTTTCGATACAGGTGCGTAAAGCTAGTCTTTAGTCACGAGTGAGGCAGAGTTAAAATGATGCTTTACGCATGTGTATCGTACAATATTTCATCTACAATAGAAAATACGGCTAATGTAACAAGAATATTTTCAATATAAATTAGTATTACTAGCAAGCGCTCGTAATTTTGCTTGATTAAAAATTTTAAAACACGTTGCTACTGACGACGTGACTAATGAAATCATTTTAAACACGTTGCTACTGATGACGTAAAGTAATCAAAACATGTTATTAAACTGTCGTTTTACAAACTTAAAACTGCCAAGTAAAAGTCAATTTTACACACTATCGTAATAAAAGATTATTATCTGGTACACCAAGAAGATTTAATCTGTCTCTAAACACTCCTAGCACGCTAACAGGTACCCTTCGTTTCATTTCTTCTTCTTCTCGCACATCATTTGGAAATGAGAACAACGTTACACTATAATCGTAAAAAGAAAAATATAATTACTTGAAAAATGAACTTAAGACGAGGTTGTAAAATAAAAACGTATACTAACACTTACGAAGTCAGAGTTATATTGTGGGTTCATTAATGTGCTTTGTGAATTTGCAAGAGGAGTAATTTTATAAGTTGCGTGGAATAAAATAGGATTAAAATTGGGAATACTACTAACGCGGGTTAGCAATTCGTCTAGTTACTTGAATTGCAAATCAATTAAATTTAAGGTTAAAAGAAGAGTTAGTAGTTACCCTTTCGTGAATTAGACTATAAAATGACTACCGTTAATTAGTTTATGTTCAAATATATCATGAATTCAATTAATGTTTCAATATTCATATAAATGCTGTTTTAACAATACGTAAACATTTGACACAATTGACTGGATATAAGACGAATACGTAATTTTTTCCAATTTCTTCCACATCGTTAACTATAATTTAATTTGACTAGAACTAACTAAACTCAATCGCATTTCTTGAAATTCTCTACAATGATTAACGTTCTCTTGTTTTTATTACAGTTGATAAAGCTGACAAAAACGAGTTACAGCTAATTCAAATAAAAATGCTGCAACATTTAAATAAAGCCAATGATTTCGAGGAATTTATTATTATGTCCCCATCTACAGTGGCTTAAATAGGTCGAGGTTGCCCGGAACGATGGTATTGATCCCTGGGGAGTCTATCCGCGAGTTTGCCTAAACGCGTCCCTTTTGGCCGAATTACATTGGAAATTGTTGATTTAAACCCCTAGATATGTCGCTTCCCGTTTTACGTACCTTTTCCTAACGCCCTCTCGTTCTGCTGCCCTATTTCAACAAGCAGTTTTAATGAATGATTTTTTACCTTATAGCTTAGAAGGCATGAGCCACTTCAAAGTTAGATTTATTACTGCAGATTTCATTTCCCGGTTTAGCTCAAGACTCAAGATGAATCGTTCATGGTTGGGTTGGTTCAATTGACGGCGACGTTACAAATCACGGTCGTAATTTCGATTTTTGAATTAAGCATTGGATACCACGGTGCAACACCGGTAATCTCCAGGCATATTATATCACACGCGTCAGCAATTTCATTAAATCAATCTAAATTTCAATATAACTGCATCAATTAGACCATTTAGTTCCGAGAGTTGAGTGGGTGTATCGCGAGTACAAAACGCAGCCCTAGTTACTCAGGTGATATGCACTAGGGCGACTCGTTCGCAGGTGTATTTGTCGAAAAGGTCTATTTAATTTTTATAAATGTAAGAACAGATTGCAATGGAAAATGTCGTGTCAGCCCCTAAGAAAGCTCTAAGAATTTTTCATGTTGGAAGTGAATCAGCTTGCGTAACTGAATAAAAATTTGCATTTGAAAAAGTAACGAAGTAACTGAATAAATTTATCTCGTAATTTCATTTCACATTATGCCATCAGCTGAGGACAGCACCGAAACGTTATTGTAGAGGGAGACATAATATGATGCAATGAATGGACGTACTATTATTTTTCAATATTAATTCCTGAAAAATTACTTGTATAAATTTTAGGTACAAATTTAATTAAATAGCCAAGTATTTCGCCCTTTACTTGAATTGCTAAATCTTTATTTCAATTGTCTAACCTAAATAACTCAAAGCAGGGGTGAGTTTTAACATTTGAGTAAGATATTAATTTTATTTAAATTGCATTAAATCCAATGCAAATGTGGTTAAATGATATTCTCGAACGATTTTTAGTTAAGCTGTATTTATGCTTTTAAATAACCTCACTTACATTTAACATTGAATAAAACAACTAATTACAATCTGTTTAATTTAGTAAGTCTTGCCCTCTCTATTTATTAATTTGCATGTGATTACATAATGCTCATCTTAGGTACTTTTACAGTCGTTTACCACATCAACGCTGCAGGTCTCCTCTTTTTTATGGTAAGGTTACTTACAATTGTACCGACGGGCTAAACAGTCTGGAAACCAAGAACCGCAACAAACTACAAACTCAGGATTACCTGCCGACTCTTGTTCACTGCACTTCACCACCTTCAGCTACACGGATTCTTCTTTATAAACTTAGTACGTAGTACTCAGGCCACTTGCACTCAATCTTGAACCACCTTTATTACTTATAGTTCGTTAACTTATGTCTACTAACGTTACCGTTACAACCCTTAATTCAATTAACACACAATTTAACTTGATTACTGGGCTTATTCAGTTAACACATCAAAACCAATCCCAACATAAAATTTTTACTTTTTGGAGAGCTTGTTTTCCTGACGTTATTTTTAACTCTCCCTTCTTGCATAGTAACTGACATGTTACTCGTTGTACATTCACTTAATACTAGATTCTAATTTCATTTTTGTAAATCTCTACAAATTGGACACTTGTTCACTAATAATTCATTCCAACTATTCTCCTCAGTTTACGTTTCGAACCTTGCTATCAAGGTACCTTCTGTCTTATTTCTTATTTACAATTATACATTCCTTATGTGAGTCATATGCAAGTATTCCTTAAATTGTGTTCACATCCAAGTTAATTATCATAGTGGTGTATGAGACTAATATTTCTCTGTTTAAATAACGTTTATAATTCAATATCAGTTTTAACATTATTTAGCATTGCTTTTAAGATCATTCAACAGTAAACTTCGGCTTAATTACATTACTTTAACGTAGCCATCTTTATCGAATGTGGCACCGCTTTGTACTGATTTATAAGCAATTATTAACATTAATTTTCAGTTACTAGTCTTTCAAGTCAAAACCTGATTGTAAGTTATAGTCAATCCTGTCCACCTAAATCCATTTAACTTTTGTATTAACATATGGGGTATCATTTTATTAGACAACATTTATTTTTTCGAGTATCAACATTTTAACAATTAAACCATAACCAATCCTGTTATTTTTATTTAATTCTTTAAATAGAAAATGGTCAATTGAACAAAATATCTTCCGGGTACAATACTATAGCTATGTGCTATTTAATATTTTATCCTTCTTATAATTGTTAGTTCATAAAATACTACCTTTTTCATTTAATTTCATCAGCAAGTGGCGATTTAGCCGTACTATTTTGTGTTCGTTCTCTGAATATCGGTGGGTAGCTCGACGAAGCAACAAAGTCTTGAACAGGCAGTTGTAAAATCTGTTAAAAGCAAGAATATTTAAAATGCTTGCGATAACTATAAAAGTGAGGTTGTGACAAATTGTTTAATACAAATTTATACAATAAACATATTTTAATAATCACTTGGAGGAAGCTAAATCAGTCAGTAGGCAGTGTAACAACCAGTAACAAGATATTTAACTTGATACTTGCAAAATATTGTTAACTTTCAGATTTAGTGCCATCATTTTACGTTCCTTTTCATCCGTTTGCATTACTCTTAACTTCCTAGCGATTCGGATATCTTGCATTCTTACTGTTTATCTTTCTCAAAAATACTTATACAACGCTTCCACAGTGAGTCTTTTTTCTGGTTTCTTCACTCCTTAGCCTGTATTCTCTGGCGACTCCTGCGAATATTCTTAGTATACCTATTTCATACGCCTGCAGCCTGTATAGTTTTTGTTTGTTTAACACCCACCATTCACTTCCATATACATATTATAGGACAGAGATAAATGCAGCTCTTTTGACTTAAGTGTGCTTCGATAAATACCAGTTATTGCAACCGATACTGCAGGGCAAGGTAGAGGGTAGAGAAGGGCCAAGAAGAAGACAATCGTGGTTGTACAACTTGAAACAAAACAGGTTGGGTCAAACTTTTATAGAACTATTTATAAAAGCCACCGATAAAGTCAAAATTGTCACGTTAGAAGATGTTTGGTAACAACCTTTTTGTTTGAAGACATTATTTAGTCATTGTATTTGCTACTGTTTCAATTCTGTTATTTATGTCTGATTCAATATCGTCCTTACTACTTGTACATTTTTGAAGTGTTATCTGCTTAATATCATTGCCCAGTGTGAGATTTGTTGTTGTAAATTCCATTTGTACAATTGTTTACCGTTCCCACTAAATTTTTATTGTCTGCTTCGATGTGGAATTCCTGTTCACCAACGTACCAGTAGAAGATTCAGTAAATCTTATACAGCAATGGTTCGTTCCCCAAGGACTCCGAGAAGACGTCCCAGAGTTAGTAAGGATGTGTCTCGCGACGACCTACTTTCTTTAGGAAGAAATATACTACGAGCAAAAGGAAGGAGCCGCTATGGGATTCCCATTATCTCCAGTCATTGCTAACATATCTATGGAAGCCTTTGAAGAAAAAGCTATTCAGACATCTCAAACATAAATGCTGGTTCCGCTACGTCGACGACACTTTCGTTATATGGCCCCGTGGAAAAGCAGCTTTTGAAGTTTTCTTGGCACACTTAAACAACCACCATGCCAAAATAAGATTCACTATGGAAATTTAAGAAAATGGACGCCTACCTTTTCTGGACGTGTTAGTGAAACGAACCGCTAACAACAGATTAAGCCATACAGTGTATCGAAAGATAACTCACACTGACCGCTATCTGCATGCTTCGTCTCACCATCATCCACAACAAAAGAGATCATTGATCAAGACTCTCATTCATAGGACCAAAGCTATTTGTGACGAGGACAGTAAACCACAAGAACTGAGACATGTGGAAGAAGCTTTACACAGGAATGGCTACAGTCGACGAGACATCAGGAAATCGTACCAATACACCATACAACCGAAAGAACCTAAACCTAAACCTATTAATTGCGCCTGCCTTGCTTTCATGGCCGGAATAACCGACAGAGCTAAAAGGTCTTAGATAAGATAAACATCGGAGTCGAACAATTGATCTCCAAAGATTCTTTGCCCAGACTACAGACAGAAGGCGTTTACCAGCTCCAATGTACTTCTGACAAATCTTACATCGGAGAAACGGGAAGAAGCATCTAATGTCGAATAAAAGAACACCAGAGCTACACACGACTTGGAAACACACAAAAAGCAGCCATCGCAGAACACTTATTAGGACCAGGGGACCACAGAATAAATTACCACTCGGTAAACATACTAGCCAGGACTAAAAAATACTGCCCTCGTGTTATTCGGGAATACCTGGAAACTATTAAAAATCCAAACACTTCAATCGAGAAAACGGCTACCGCCTTAGTAACACATGGAAGGTAGCTCTGCAAAACCAATCCATCCATAAACAAGTTTCAGTTGAGCAACCAAGCGAAAAACGATAAGTCCCAATAACATACAAGATCTACATGAGCAGCCAACCGTAACGTTTCCTCGATATACAGGGTGTCTCTGAAATGTGTGTACATCACTTAACCACAGATTCCTGGGCTCAAAATAAGACGATTTAACCCAACTTACCTATATCCAAAAGTGCTTCGTTTAGCCAGTATTATGATTCAAAGTTCAAAACAATTTTTTTTATTTTGCTTATAACAAAAGAACGATGTTGTCGATTTCGATGATATTTGGTATTGCACTCCTTACAGATGTAGGTCATCTTTTAAGGTGATATTAGTTATTATCAGTGGACCATTAGTGTACGAAACACAGGTAACCCGGCATAAACCAGTCAAAAACTTTTTAATGTTAAGGCCAATAACTTTCCGAAAAATAGTTTCAGAAAGAGACATTCAATAGTAATCTTTTTTGTTACTTGTTAATTGATGATATCTTTTAAGGTTTAGACACAAAAAAATAAAATCTGAGGGACCGCGCACTGCATTTCTTAAAACAGATATTATCTAGCAGTCTGGTATTCTAAGAAATAAATGACGATAAGGCATTTTGTTATGATATTTATTAGTGACAAGTATGTACTTTATTAGATCTACAGTAAATGCTCAATGTGACCACCATCTTCCTGGATGCAAAGGTTGATTCGACGCAAAAAATTGAACTGTACTCGTTGTAACATTTCTGCATCATTCATAATGGACTGTGAAGTGTTCTGTATTCTGGCCCAAAGTTCGTCCTGTGTGTTTATAGGACGAGCATACACTTTGCTCTTTAGAGCTCCCCACACAAAAGAATCGCAAATATTCAAATCTGGAGAACGAGGTGCCCATTTTGCAGGAGCATCAGCTCCTCTGTCTATCCATTTGTTAGGAAACTGTACATGAAGATGATTCCGAACGTTCAATGTAAAATGAGGTGGTGCTCCATCGTGTAGAAACCACATGTCGCGTCTAAGATTTAACGGCAAGTGTTCCAATAAATCGGGTAAGGTATTTACAAGGAAGTGTAAATAATTTTCTCCATTTAAACGATTTGGTAAAATGACAGGGCCTAAGATGAAACTGCCGATTATTCCTATCCATACATTTATTCTAAACTCATGTTGAAAGTGGCGTTGCTTGATGACATGTGGATTTTCATCTGCATACACATGTTCGTTGTGCAAATTTGTCATACCCCTCCTTGTGAAACACGCCTCATCAGTAAAGAGAATTTTGCTATTAAAATTGACATCTTCAGCTTTTCTTTCTTGAATGAACCTACAAAACTCAAGACGTGCGATGGTATCAGCTGGCAAAAGCTCCTGGACGTTTTGTACATGGTAAGGATATAGCAATTGTTCTTTAAGAACTCTATGAGCAACATCCTTCGAAACGCCTGTTTGCCATGCTAAGCATCGACTACTTACTTCTGGATTTTCTTCTACTATTTCCAGAATTTCTTCTTCTACCCGGGGTGTGCAAATTGTACGAGCACGTCCACGATCAGCTGTGATCGGTGCAAATTTTCCCGTTTCGCGAAGGCGTCTTTCAATGTTTGCAAAAGTTTGATGATTGGGCACGCGACGATTTGGAAACCTTTCGTTGTACACTCTAGCACTTCTGCGACAATTTCCTTCGCAATATCCTAAAACCATCACCATATCCGTTTGCTATGCGTAAGTGTATTTTACAGCCATTACTACGTAAATAACAAAGAATATGTATTAACTGCTAAAAATCACTAGCTAACACCAACAGCAATTTGAGACGCTTCACAATTAATAAACAATAGCTACTGTCATTAAAAGTACACATACTTGTCACTAATAAATATCATAACAAAATGCCTTATCGTCATTTATTTCTTAGAATACCAGACTGCTAGATAATATCTGTTTTAAGAAATGCAGTGCGCGGTCCCTCAGATTTTATTTTTGTGTCTAAACCTTAAAAGATATCATCAATTAACAAGTAACAAAAAAGATTACTATTGAATGTCTCTTTCTGAAACTATTTTTTGGAAAGTTATTGGCCTTAACTTTAAAAAGTTTTTGACTGGTTTATGCCGGGTTACCTGTGTTTCGTACACTAATGGTCCACTGATAATAACTAATATCACCTTAAAAGATGACCTACATCTGTAAGAAGTGCAATACCAAATATCATCGAAATTGACAACATCGTTCTTTTGTTATTAAGCAAAATAAAAAAATTTGTTTTGAACTTTGAATCATAATACTGGCTAAACGAAGCACTTTTGGATATAGGTAAGTTGGGTTAAATCGTCTTATTTTGAGCCCAGGAATCTGTGGTTAAGTAATGTACACACATTTCAGAGACACCCTGTATAACCAGGAGCAAAAGGCACCAACATCGGTCTTTAGAAAACTTCTGAAGAAGCTGACAGCATGAGCAGCGGAACTTCAAGTTCAAGTCGACAACCACGGCATAACCCAGACAACGGCCGTGAAAGCCTACATTTGACTAACACTCATACTATTTGGCTGATCAAGTAGAATTTCAATTTATTATTTACCCTTCTTTTGAACTATGTATATATTTTATCATTTTTTTTCTCACATACGACTATCTAAAGAGCTTCGTAATAAGTTAAATTGTTATCTTATTTATATTTTGAACAGGATGCCTAACATAATACATAGTATCTCAATGTAAGACATCACATATTACACATACAGTGCGTACCAAATGTATGGAACCAGCCTTGTAGTTCAAAACTATTCAAGATAAATCGATAAAATTTAATATGCATGCTGTTTACAAAGCCTTCTATTATTTCCACAGTCTTATTATTTTTTTAACTGACAAGGTCGGGAGCTGCACAGCCAACTTCATTTTTTTTTATAGGAAGGGGGGTCACATCGCATACCGTTTGAAAGGTATTTTCAAGTAGAATTCAGCGACATGCCGCTTGCCCTAGTTATCTCTAAATATAACTTCGCTATTGTAAATTAAAGATTGGGCGTAGGTATTAACTGGATAACTGAAGATTTAGTGAGCGCTGAAAACAATGGTTAGTTTATTTTGTTTAACGAACGTCAAAAGCTTAAAACTGTGCCCGAAGTGGTAAATTATGGAGCATCTTACACAAAAAGAACGTATAGAAATCTTGATGATGATAGGATACGGTGATAGAAGACGCAGTCATGCAGAAGAACGCGATTTGTTTAATGCGACGTATCTTGACCGCAACCCAATCGCCAAATCTACGGTTACTAAAACAATGAAGCGTTTTACGGAACCAGGTACTGTAAAGAATCGTTTAAATTCTGGGCCTTCAACAACAGCAACAAACGATGAAAATTCTGTAAATGTTATGTTGGATGTTATTAATACGCCAACGACTTCGGTACAGCAACTAGCAGCAAATCATGATATATCCAAGTCTTCCGTCTGCAGAGTCTTGAAGCGTCGAAGATTTCATCCTTATAAAGTACACTTGGTGCAAGAATTAAATGAAGACGACTCGACAGAAGATTAGAATTGTGTGAAGAAATTATGCATCGAATAAATGCTGATCCAAATTTCATCCATAATTCGTGTTTTCTGATGAAGCTACTTTTCTGCTAAATGGCAAAGTACATAAGCAGATACTGGGCAGACCGTAATCCTCATTGGATGGACGAAGTTCACACGCAGTTTACAGAAAAAGTTAATGTTTGGGCAGGTACGTAACAATAAATTGAACTGAATAGTCGTACGTTTTAATTTTGCTCCTAAATAATTTCAGTTTATCTGCTGGCCCATAATAACTTTCCGAACATACTAAAATGCTTTCACAGGTATTGTTGGACAAAACATTATAGGCCCCTTTTTTATTGAAGGGAATCTTACTGCGGCTAGATATCTGCAACTACTGCAAGAAAATATTATCCCTCATCTAACAAGATTATACCCCGATGAAAACGATCCCAACATAATTAGCAATACGCTATGGTTTCAACATGATGGAGCCCCTCCGCATTGTAGCCACGAAGGTTGTGCTTATTTGAACAACGTTTTTCCGGAAAGGTGGATTGGACGTCGCCTCGAGGACGTATTGAATGGCCACCGCGATCACCTGACTTAACCCCACTAGATTTTTTTTGTGGGGTTACCTGAAGAGTCGTATTTACCTCGATAAACCAAATAACTTGAATGAACTAGTGCAACGAATTCGAGAAGAAGCAGCAAATATTCCTCGCGAGTTTCTTTTGAATCCAGTTGAAGGATTTTCTAATCGAATTTATTACTGCCAAGAGGCGAATGGAGAACAGTTTGAGCACCGCTTATAAATGTTTCTTGTACTAGATGAACTTCATAAACTTCAAACACGGTTTCAACAATCTGATGTTACATTAAACACCATAAAACAATTCATTGTTCCCCATGCTAAGTGGATCTTCAGTTTTACCAGTTAATACCTACTCCCAATTTTTTATTTTCAATAGCGAAGTTATCTTTAGAGATAAATATGGCAAGCAGCATGTCGCTGAATTCTACTTGAAAATACCTTTCAAACGGCATGCGATTTGACCCACCTTGCCATTTAAAAAAAATCAAGTTGGCACAGCAGCTTTAATCAGCTTTCCTACAATAAAAAGGAATATTTACTTTTAAAAGATTTTTGGAAATATATTACTTTAGAAACCTGTCGTATTGCTGCAGTTATTTTACCGGTGTAATTGAGTGTAATAGTTATTTACCTAACAAGTTCGGGAAGGTAATTTTCACGAATGAGCACTTTATTTGCAGCACGACCACAGGGAGTGTTGCATGTAGTGCGAATTAGGGAAAATTCTTCCCGAACAAGTTAGGTACAATGTTTTTTGTAACGAATAACTTAAAATATTTAAAAAATTATTGTTTAGTGTTTTACTATTTTCCTGAGTTGACAGCGTAAATTACTAAACTTTTATACGTATAGTATATTGAAGCGCCTCTGATGTTTGGAAAAGCAATTAAACCAACGGACGGCAATTATGAAAATATACAAAGAACACACAATTGCCCTAGTTTTTGATGGAAATGAAAAGTCACCCCAGTGCGAGAAAAGTGTCTTTCGGCGCATTGTGAATGACCGGGAAATATGAATTTTGATGAGTACAAAAAGTTAATTTTCATAGAGCCAGCAGACATAATTTTCTACATTTCAGAACATGTATCCTTCAACGATAGAAGCGTTGATGACGTCAGTTACAGAAGAGAAATTCCAATTTCAAAAATACTTCTACATAATAAATTCTTCAGTAGCTGAGCAGCAAAGTTATATCTATATATGGGCGAATACACTAGAACATTACTTTAAAAAACAATAGCAATATTGTTACTGTTTGCAAACTCAGTTTCAACAGTTAGCGACTTGTCAAAGTGTATACTAAAATAACGTAACGAATTTTATCTAAACATATTACTATAAAGCATTCAATAAACACAAAAAAAGTTGGCATAGGCATACAATCTTTGTACTAGAGATTGTGTATTTTGTTTTGCATAAAAGCAGGTTTGACTTTAAAAATGACAATCAATGACAATTAATATTTCTCATTATTTCAGTGTGAAAGTAAATATGTTTCTGGAAATTCTCCCCTGAACTTTTATAAAATGTAATAAAAACACCTATTAATAAACTTTACGTCAATAGTATTTGCATAATATCCTTAATAGTATATTATGTAACAAGTTTTATAAACGTCAATTTCGTCACTAGTTTTTTAGGTACGAGCAAAGCGCAGCGAGTGATTAATAAACGAGTGTCTAGACGAGTTTATATAATGTGTTACATACTATACCTTTTCTACGACCCCAAATTCAGACAATATAACATCGCATGATTTCATTAAGATTTTGAATATTATGTTACATTAAATTATGCCCGACAAACGTCAAAGTTGACTGTTGAAAACTAACTTGGTTTTAGTTTTGGCTGTGGCTAACAAAGCAAATACTGTTTAACCTTAACTTCACCCCATGACGAAAACATCGTTGCTAACTTCAGCCCATGACTAAGAGGCTCTTTAGTCACAGGTTACGCGGCGTGATTAAAAGGTCACTTAGCGACGTGTATGTTAGTATGTTAAATTCCATTTTAGTTACAGGAGTAGAAAAAAGTAATTATTTACAACATTTATGACAGTTACTAAATAAATGTCACATTCTTAACCTATTTGTTTTAGTAACTTTTTGTAAGTACATTCCTAGACAAAGATGAATTGTGGAATTACACTCATGAAATTTTGAAAATCAAAGGCCACTATTTATTTTTATGTTTACTGACAGACTATGTAAAACGAAATCAAATGAGACAGACCCTTACGATTTGTGTACTTGAGATACGAGTGTCAACACGTTCTGAATTCTACTTCGTCTGAAAGGGCTGTACTCCCTAATCCCAGGATTTCCCTGCTACATTAATTCGCAAGCGTTTTGAAAGCGCTAGTAGTTTTCACCTAACATTTTAGAATAAAATCATTAACCAAACCTTTTAGGGTTCATTGTAATTAACATTTGAAATGGTTCTAAAAACGGATAAGCTGTCACTTACGAAAAAATGTGTTAATTTATTCTTGGCACCAGAAACATGTGGTTCGAAAGAGACAAGCATCTAAAAGCTAAACATTTATCTATGACAATATAAACTTTTCCCACACCCACATACGAAAGTGGCAGTTTAGATACAGTCAAGTGGCTACGAAAAATGACAATATAATTAAACCGGTCGCTACCATAACGAAATTGTTTGGTATGAAGTAATGCACAATTCACAGTTATACAGTAGGCTAAATATGTCATTTTAACCTAAAAACTGCTGACAATATGTCATTTTAACCTAAAAACTATTGAATATCTACTAATATTATCAGATGTCACAATAAAGCTGTCATTTTCGCAGCTTGTTATGTAATATACTATTATTTTCGTCAGTGTTGTTATAGACTCTTAACCAAATACATTTTAGTATTGTTAAGAGCTTCATTACCGCAGTGTGTGCGGTAATGGATAGATATTACCGCATTCAGTGCGATAATGAATATTACCACATTCTTTTTGTATAAAGAAATACATTGAACCAGAATTTACTGATGAAGATAAAATATTGAACAATACACGTTTGCTTATGGCACTTAAGGCCCCTAAGGACAGGGGGTAGGCAACACATTTTACAAAAAGTCATTATTTGAAATTTCAGATATTTATCGGCGAATTTATTTGAGTGCATTTATAAGGCCAAAAATGTGAATGTTATTAAGTTTTCTTTGTAATTTTCTGAATTTCAAATTGTAAGAGGTTAAGGAAAAGTAAACATTTTTGCTAGCCCATACGCGACATATTTAAATCTCGGGATATCGAAGTGTGTCTTTGTTTGTCAGGGGGTAGACGTGCATTTTACGTTCGGTGGTTAGTTCCACCTTCGCGGATATCTGGAGTGATTAAATAGAGCCAAATGGATAACCACATTTATTCTGAATTCTAAGATGCAAAATTAATTTAGTTTGTTATGTAAACTACACGTATGTACAAATAAATAACACATTCATTCATTCATGATACCATCCGGTGTCGAGGACCATTCATGCCTCGCGGGAAGTGCAACGGAGGTAATGCGCCGCATGCGACTTACATTAGGCTCCCCTCGCATGCAAACCTACCACACACTCAACAACTTACAGCTAGTTCAAAGCTAGTTCAAATCCACTGCCGCTCCGAAAAATTCTCGGTTACGTCCAGATTTGAACTTTGAACCCATGTCCACCTAGTTGATAAGCAGACTACAAACCCACTCAACTACGCAGGTAGTCAAATAAATAACTGAAGAGGCTATTTTCTTGTGGGAACTGTACGTTTCATAAGATCAAAACCCCTGACGAGGCTGCAACTCAACGTACTTCCTTAAGAGGTTTTTCGACAGACTGCGAAGCTTGCGCTGATCTCACTCGAACGTCATAAATTTGCAAGCTGTAATCGATCGAGTTAATGGCGGCTGAATTCTTACTTTGAAGTGCTCGAATTGGGTCTGTTTGAGAACACAGAAACCAGAAATTTGAAGCGTACGTTTTCACACTAATATGGCATGTACTACATGTTTTCTATTAGCGTCTTCTATGTGCTTACAAAACGGCTTTACAGTCTAAGCTTGAGCTCGCTTAATGCTGCAGGATTTGACGGATTTAGGTGTCTATTTCGGGCCTGGTAGTACGGTCTTAGAACACAGACGGAGAACTTCTGCAAGGTAAGATAAACACAAATTTGACATTTGTGTCGGGCCTGGTTATGTTTACGTTTGGGGTGCCGAGCGTTGTTTGTTGTCTGTGACGGGAAGCCCTAAGGGTGCTCGGAGTGATAACCTGTTATTGTCTTAAATCGATACAAACATGAAAATCGGGCTAAGAAACATTTAGTATCAAGAATTGTATGCTAACCCTGTCAACATGATTTTCCAGGTGCTCTGTGACTTTAAAGATTGGGGTGTAAATTACTAGAGCAACACTTTCAAGCCTGCCATCATAATTTTCCAGGTGTTCTGCGACTTCAAAGTAAAGTTATCGGACATGATATCTGGAGTGGGGGTTGCCGTCGACAGTTTTATAAGCCCAGGCAAAGAGGAAAGGTTTAAGTCAGGTCGACATTCTCAGAAAGTTCTAGTTTTCAGGAAGAAGCTGAGATCAGAACATATTTTACGTGAGCTCCGTTCGCAGGATGAAACAATGTCGAGGCCACTCCGGGTGCTAGCTGAATTTGATGCCGGTACCCTCGGGTTCTGGACTGGCGGCTTTTAGCTTAACAGGATTAAGTGACACCAAACGTCCATGTATTTGCTATTAAGGGTATTAAACACGACTTAATTCCACATTTAAAGCCTCCACACGTAAATACTTTACGCTGTCAATTGGAGTATTCCTTTCCTTCTATAAGTCTACTTTAGTTAGAAAGAGATGAATGTGAGTAAAACGCTGCTTTTCGTAAAAAGTGAATTACGTTAGAACCAGTAAACGTAGAATTAATTTGTTTTTGTACTGTTAAGCTCATGAAAAGTACTTTGTGGGCACCTCATTTACAAAAAGAATGGGTCAACATTTTTTTTCAAAATTAGGATTAGTGTAAAAAAATCAATAAAAACAGTATACATTTAAGGAATATAAGGTTTGTTTTTAGCATCCTCCATTTCTTAATTAATTGTACACACAACAGTGTAAAGAAAGTTAGATAATTTTTTTCGGTTCTTCTGTAATTTCGTTTTTCATTTTTCTTGCATTTCATCTATCTCTCACAAGCAAACGAGAACCTTCATAGCGCTTGCTCACCCGAACAACGCTTCAAGAATCCAGGATCGCACAATTACCCGTTACAAATAGTCAGAATAACGTCGCTGCATCGTCCAGAGAAAAGCGTTGGCTAACTGTACGCCTACTGCATGGTACAGTGCAGCATTCAGCAGTATTTGGGGACTACTTGGTAAGCAAGTGCAATCCGGGTTTTCATGCGGTTCTACCAAGGGAAATTATAAGCGAAGTAATAACAGAAGAGCACTGTCTGTATTTAGAAAAAATAGACATTTGTCAACGTGTTTCAATAAATAACGGCAAGGTTTAGTAGAATTTGAAGCGTTGGGTGCCATTGTACATTATTGTTTTTACAGAAATATTCAGGTATGTCACATATTCTGCACTAAATATGCGAAATATGCAAATTGTGTGTTTAGTACAACAATTTAATAAAATGCCCTTCCATTCATTATTGTAACGACCAGTAATACTGGGTGTTAAGGTTGCCGATATTAAAATTTCTTGAATACGGGCGTATAGGCTATGCGTGTAGACTACTTATTCTGTCAGTATACAAGAGCGATGTCGGACATACAGTTGTGCTACGTGTGATCGGCCCACACTGCCGCAAATAAAAATTAAACACCGAGTCCAATCCCCGTAAGAAAGTAAAAATAGCAAACCATTCGAATAGAGCTGCAACAGTGAGTTATGCAGAAAAGGCATCGAGAAACATAAATTAGTAAAAATTGCTGGACATTTCAACTCCTGTTCTATTAAAAAAATATACAGAGTGTTAATTAAGTACATAGACAAAGTTTAATGGGTGATTCCTTGATTAATTCTAAGACAACAACTTCAGATAAACATGGGTCCCCTACGGCTTGATTTACGAGATACACCATGTTAAAGTAAAAAATAATTTCTTGTACTATACTATTTTTAAATTAATATGAATAGACATCTCAACTGCACTAGTGTAAGATAAGAAAATGTATTTTAGAACATTTTTTAAAATTAGTAAGGACTACTGCTACAAACTCGAAAATACCTGCTGTATTTTTGAATAGTCACCAATAATACATTTTAAGAATTAATGAATAAATGGCATCTTAAAGATTCTCTATGTTTACACCCTGTATAATATCCCCAACTGGATGTATTCCTTATCCATAATAAATTTCATCCATAACAATACCATTCGATGTGTGAACAGCCAAATTGCCAACAAAGAAAACGAAGAATCACAAAATAAGTTACTGTTGATTGCTAATGGATTTTGTTTATCATTTAATTATCGCATCCAATTACACTCGATCTATTTTTGTCGAAGACGTAAATTTGCATTTTTTCAAACTCCAGTTACATTAGTGAATAGTAATTCAGCTCCGAAAAATTGTAAATTTTGCGGACTTATAATTTTCTCAGGCAGATTTTGTCATCACATGGCCAAGTAACAAAATGGAAAAATGGAACTTCCCCGTCGACAGAAAAAGCTCTAGCGTAATTATAACTGGAATAATATTTACCAAAAGGTTCACTTTGTAAAATAACTCATTTAAATTCGTTTAGAGAAATATGTTTTAATTAAAGCATATTTTCATCAAAGCTAAATGTGTATATGGGCTTGAACCCTGCAAACGTATTTTCGTTGGAAAATCTTCCCTTTGCAATATGGCAAGCCGACTGCTGTATTTTGTTTTAAACAATCCATAAAAATGCCAGCCAGCAGGCCGCTCGCGAGGAAAGCGCAAACGGAGGCGTGCGGAAATCACATTCAATTTCACTCGCTTAAAATTCAAAGTCAAAACAGCGTAAATTTTTGTTTCTCCGCCGGTGAAGGGCGTAAGTGTTTCAGCGATCGTAGGCGGCACTGCCCACGCCGCCTCCCTCGGTATTGCCGCCTCCCTTGCGTCGCTCTTGCCCTGGCTGCACCAAATATAAACCTATTTGAATCTACATATTTAGTAAATCCCAAATTTATGTTCGTTTTCGTTGCTCCATTGCTGTATTTGTCCCGGAGGAGAATTCGTCCAAAGGTATTACAGCGGATCCTAACGAGCGGTATTGTTCAATTTCAGGAGCTTCTTTTTAAGAACGTTTATATATTGGAATGAGGATTAGGCACTAAGTAAAGGGGCAACGAAGAACATTTCAATTTAATAAAATAACGTTTCAAAAGAAAAGTAATTCGAATAAAAATTTAAACCAATTTATCAACCGGATCAAAAATATAATATCTCTCTGGCATAGATTTTTTCATTGCTTTCTAATGAATCGAAAATATTCATTGCGCTACGATTACCCTTGGCTGTAATTTTCTTATTTAAATATACAGTGTGTCCGCCAATTGAGTTGACATAAGGTGTAAATGACAAAATATTTTCGAGTTAGATGTTAATATTCTAGGAATCGCTAGTGCTTGTTCTCAAACCAAGATTTTGAGAAAATCAATCAAATTAATTAATATACAAGGTGTTTTTAGAATTAATTTAAAAAATGGCCAAGAGTAAACTACCTTTATTAGAAGAGATAACAAAAAAAGTATAAAGAAAAGTTGTTTAGAATTAGGAGTAATGACAGGCTCTCAATTTTCAGATAAATCGGCTTACTTTGATTTTTTTAAAAATATTTTTTGGTTTTTTATACGTTTCGTCGTGACTGTAGGAGGCACTCTAACTGGTTCATGAACTAAGATGTTAAAAAAATAATGGAGTGCCTCCTACAGCTACGATAAAAGGTATGTCGGTATAAAACATTTTTTTAAAAATTAAAAATCAAAGTCGGCCGATTTGTCTGAAAATTAAGAGTCTACCATCACTCTTAACTCTAAACAACTTTTCCTTAATACTTCTTTTTGTTATCTCTTGTAATAAAGGTAGTTTACTCTTGGGAATTTTTTAAAAATCGATTCTAAAAACACTCTGTATATTAATTAATTTGATTGATTTTTTCAAAATATTGGCTTGAGAACAAGCAGGAGCGATTCCTAGAATATTAACATCTGACTCGAAAATGTGTTGTCAATTACAGCTTATGTGAACTCAATCAGCGGACACACTGTATATTTAATGTATATAATGTACAACACAACCAGTCTTAGTTCTGTGGTTCTGAGCAGAGCAGAGTTAATTAGGTGCTCAACTGCGAATGGTCTCACCGAGCCCGATTCCAATCGCCAAGGCTGCGGAAAAATTCCGACCCCAGCGGGGTTTGAACCGAGGACTTGCTTAATGCAAGCTTGGCGCTTACCCAACTGCGCTATGCAGCTTCTTCTACATTAATAGTAAAATCTAAAACATTGAATATATCGAATGTCCCACTTATCTTATCCACCATTGCGTGGGAATTAATATTTTAACTTAATAATAAATAATTTTTAAGAAATCCATATTTAGCCATATACTGCTATGGTATATACCTCCTCTCTTTGATGTTAGTTTACTCAATTTAATTAAATCAGATAGTTTTTCAATTATGAAAGCTTATATGATCTTAATCTTGTGTTAAAATAACTTTTATTTTTTTACTAAGTTAACGTTAGATATATGCCCTTTTATAATATTTCTATTTGATGTTATTTCTCTTTTTCTAGCTCTTTGAGACATGAGTGCTCTTACCTCAAGTTAGGTCCATGCATATTCGAATCGATTTTATGGTAGTTAATCAGCACACACACAAAATATTATTTATAATTATGACATTTCGAGAACTCTCAAAGTGAAAAGTCAAATAAATATCTGTCACATACCAACTATGTCGAATATCTATCAAGTAAGTAGTAAATATGTAATTCACTCAGTATGAAACAGTTATTTGTTTTAAATTTGAATATATACCTTTTAGTTAGTTCACTGAAGCACTTACCATAGGATGTCAGTCGCAACAACACAAGCAGTCCTCCTCCTAATTCACCAGAAACCTCAGTAAAACAAGGCTTCCTGTAACAGTTACCGTTGTTGATCACATCCTTTACAACTTCAACGCCGACAACAGCACCGTCACAGAAATCGTCCCTCCTTGTCACCTCTACCAAGTTGGTAGCCTTCCAAACTGCCTTTACCTCCAATGTAAGCTAATTGGGTTTTCAGAAATCTCCTTATTTCCAACAATGATAACAATACTCCTTATCCAATTATTATAGGACAATAACGACGTCCCGCAAGACTTCGATGCTCCCTACATCAAGATCCAACTCAGATGTAGAAATCCATAAGGTTGCAAGCCCTTCCAAGTCCAACAGTGCTTTCACATGTAGTGTGTATCCAACTCCAGATCAATTATAGATGTATTGACCTTACAGTGACTCACATGAAGTTCCAAATCTAAAAGGATACCCAACACTGACTCTTATATAGTATATCTAAATCCACTGCAGACATTATTATTCCATGTATACTATTTTATTGTTATTAGATGTTCTTATTTCTCTTTGTATCATTTATTAACCATTTTATTCTTCAGTATATTTTAAATTTTATTTCATTTCTTCCTTTAGTTAATTTTATTAAACAAACTCTTGAGCACAACAACCAGACAATAATTACCATTGCATTAAAGGGTTTTTATTCTTTAAATTTCACTTTACTACAAAAACATGTTACATATTTTGAAAAAAAAATTAGTTGTTATTATCCATTAATATCATTTTCCCCAGCAATAAAATTATACCATTTTTTTTTACAGTCTAGCACTCTTGATACATATCTATATAATATACTTTATTATAACATTTCACAATTGACTTTTTCAGATAATCATTTGACTTTGGCTTTCACTTTACTTATTCCGTTTGTTAGTTAATACAAATTAAGATCTAAGCTCTGTTGTTACCAAACAACTATCCCAACTAGATCAACTTATATGCTCGAACCTTTTTAATAAACTATTCACTATTTAACAGTAACTGTATCTAATGTCTCATTAGTTAAACAAATCTCAAATGTTTATATGGTACTTTTAATTCATAAAACCCTCTTTACTTTTTAATTGCTAATTATCAACCTCAAGAAGGTACCATAACAATACTCATGAATGCTATACCTAAAACTAAATTTTATAATACTGCTTTTATATTTCCATATGTAATAATTTCACTTGATCCAGAAAATATCAGATCTTCCAGCAATTTTAAAGAATTGACCGCCGATGCTTTTTAATTATCTGTACATATTTATGAAGGTACGTATTATACTAGGTGAGTTTTTTCAGTGTTACAAGGCGATATCTTGAAAACTGTTTAAAATATTTTGATGAAATTTTGGTGGGGTGATAAATAAATGAATAGACATATTTAAACATATTTTTGACATTTACCACCTCTCTCTGCTTCGTGAGGTGGGGGCTAATTTTGAAATTTTAAATAGGACGATGTACTTTTGTTTAGAAAAATAGAATTTACGTCAAAAATTATGTATGTGTACAAACATTTGTTTGATTTGGTTATGGTTACGGATTTATGATTTATTAGGCTATAAAATAAAAAATATTTACCATTTACTTTCAACTTATTTATCGTCTGTCATCCTTGAGAATTTGTACTAAATGTCTCCCTTCAACTTCCAAACACTTTCTCACTCTTTTTATAAATGCGTTTTGTTCCCGTTTCAACATTTCATGAGCCACTAATAAGTAAGCAAAGCGGATTCGATGAAGAGCAAATAATGTTGTACACCTAAGTAGTTTTTTACGTAGATTCGAATATTCTAAGCAAAAGTACATGATCCAATTTAAAATTCCAAAGTTACCCCCCACCCCTCAAAACAGAGAGAGGGAGTAAATGTCAAAAATATGGTTAAGTATGTCCCCCCATCTCCCTACTACCTCACCAAAATTTCATCAAAATATTTAAACCCGTTTTCGAGATATCAAATTGTAACGCTTTCAAAAACTCACCTAGTATAGCATTTTACAATTATTTTATAAATATTTTTTACATTCAATCGAAGAAAAAATACGAGGGTTGTTTATAGAAGTGCTAGAAATTGAATGATAATTTTTTACGCATTTTCTATAATAATTTGCTGTTTTACTAAATTCAAAATCGTTTAATAAAGTGGCACTTTGATGCATAGAAACGTCACTTTACTATATGGTAATGACACTGTCAAATTCGAGGTTAGCAGGTTAGGTTTTGTGTCAGTTTGTGTCAAATTCGAGGTTAGCAGGTTAGGTTTTGTGTCAGTTTCTGTCAACCTGATAACCGCGAATTTGACATAGGCTTACAGTGCCACCAACATATTATTCATACGTTTGAATTTCTACAGCCGCCTTTTTTAATGAACATGTGGTATAATGCTTATATATAAATGTTTGTTTATAAATACTAATACAAAATGCGAAAAAATAGTATACACACTTCGTAAGAAAGTAGCTTTATTAAACTTATATAGATTTTAAAGTTGCTCGCTTCGCTCGCTCGTACTCGATCAAGCTATATTCGTTTAGTAAAACTTTACTTTTCTCAACTTGTTATGAATATACTATTAATACTAACTATTATCTATGTTAAAGAGACTTCTTATACTCTCTATAAAATTATATGCAGATATTTGTCGAATTTGTTTTTCATTTATTCAGCACTTTTCAACTCATTTAACGATTGAAAATTCAAGACCATGATTTCCTCATTGGTGCAAGGAAATGGAAGTACTCGCGGGACAGGTCCGCCAAATGGAATGGATGGGTAACAATTTCCACTAAAAATTCTCCAAAATCCTCTTCATTATCGGTAGTCTGTGGCTTTGCTCTATCAACAACGATCAAGAATGCAGCTTACGTGGCTTCTATTTGCAAAAAATTGACACTTAAAAGTTTTGACATTCATGATAACTTTGATTTCCTATACTAAAATCGTTTATTAATAGAAAATCATCCATTAATAGTAGTCATTAATAAATAATTTTAGAAAATAAAAAAATCATGCATTAATAAGGGCTATTAATGAACTATTTTGTGTGCATCAATGAAACCCATAAATAAAAGATCAACGGAAAAAATAATAAAATTACTGAAAAACTATATTTAACAAAAATAAGAGGAAGAACAAAAAAAGGAAATTAATAGTTTTTGAGTTTCCTCCGAACGTTTAAAAATGTTAGGCAACGATTTGGCATACTTTGTATGCAATGTGCTATCAACATTTCAAAATTTTCAAATGATAATATTTTACTATTGGACTTAGTTTTAATTAAACAAAATTATGAAAAGAAATGCTTTATATAGTGACACAATCCTGAAAGGTTACCAAAAATGTCATGACTGTCCTTTTGGAAAATATTTTTTTTAAATTGCACCAATATATGCAAATGGTTCAGTTCATTTGTTGAGCAGTATATTTGAACCTTGCATAGTTGGTTGTGCAGGTACAGGGGCTTTGTATTTCAGGCTCAGGCCAAGTTGCTCAGATTCACAAACGTTCTGTGAATGTTAGTTCTATTAACTATATACTGCAAATTTTAGAATGTAACTATATAAAACCTTGAAACACAACAAATTTGAAATAATTTAAGTAAACACCTTAGACTTTGGACAGATTTTTCTAGTATAGAGCGTGTAGCGTGCGATCTACCTCAAGTTAATGGAGATCCCAATAACCTGAACTTACCTAACCTCTTTACCTACCTAAGGTTGTGGTAGGTTAGGTTGGGTTAGCAAAATAATAAGTAATTTGTTATTGGAATCTCCATGAACTTGAGACTTGAGGTAGACGGAAATCTATATCTGGAAATGTAAACAATTTCTGTAATGATATATTGTTATTGTTACCATTGAGGATTACGGCTAAGTTAAAACAAAATTTTTTGTTTCTAAGGTATACCTATTGTACATTTATCATGTATAAGTCCCGTCTTATTTTGACTTTTATTTGTTACTGTAAAGAATAGTTAAGTTTATTATTTACCTTTATTGCTTTTAAATTTAATTACAATACCTACATAAACATGTGTAGTGTGTACGTATATAGTAGATTTATGTAATAGCAGACTGTAAGTAGGATACATTTATTTGACTTAAGTTTTTTTTCATTTTCGCTTTAATTTGTCAGCGTTAGTATTACATCGTTACATGCTCCATTCAGTTTTGTATATATCACTTTTGTGCAATGATTACAATCAATTTACGTTAAATATATTGCAGAATTGCATACCATACAGAAAAAAATAAAAACATTAGTTTGCCCCTTTAGTTATATTATTTGTGCTAAAATAAAATCAAACAGTTTTTCAAATAGTTTGATTTTGAAATTCCACTATTTGATTTGAGTTTGTGTGATTTTCAAACAGTTTGGAGCTAAATTTGTTTGGCGCATTCCTACTTGTTTTTGATAATATTTATACAAAGTAGGTAAAATAGTATATTATACTCGTTTAATAAGGGGCGTTGCAGCACTCGTTCCATTGGAGCACTCCCTGTTGCCATCGTCGTGCCCTAAATCCACTCGTGCTGCAATATGTCCTCTAGTATAAAAATATTGTGATTATTTTAAAGGTTTCATTGCAACTGACTGGCAGTAAATGTGACACTTTTATTTATTTATTTAGGATACATACAGTATTACTCCTACTAAAGTATTCACTGTTTTACAAATAGTTTTTCTAGTAATTTGTTAAGTGCATGTTGGGAAGCAGTAAATATGTCGATATCTAAACAATTAATATTTGACAATCTTGACATCCGACTTAGTGCATAATTCATAGTACACTTAGGGTTACAAAACTTTATAGAAAACAGGTAATTATTTCCCTCACTGGAATATTAAGATTTTGTCTTTTAAATGTCAATAAGCTCAACCTTGAATCTTAAAAATCAATTGGTAAAATATAATATTTACTTCCGCACAATATAAATAGATCAAACAAAAGTTTATCCATTATTCAATTTATTGAGACATCAGCTGTTTTACAACGTGAAGTTATACTGTATGTAATAGTAGACACATACGTTGAATTAAAGATTACTTCGACAAACTATTACCAACAGAGAAGTGTAAAATCTTATACTAAACTCTTTAATACACCATGTACACTACGTGATTACTCAATAAAATCTAAATTAGAATTTGTATAATAAAACTGTTATCATTTTTACATTCAATCGTTAATTATAAACAATCTTTCCTTAAATTCAGGAATCTTTCGTGTATTTTAATAGAAAGTGAATTTATAAAACAACTTAAAATTATTATATAAGCACTTACGTATGTACTACTGTTAATTTAATACAATTTTAAACTTCCTGTATGTTTTCATTGAATCGAAGTAAATCGAATATTACTTTTTAAATTAAATATGTTAAAGCAATACAGACACTTACATTATAATTATATTTTTCATTTCGGTGATGCTCTCTGATATTTATACACGCAGTATTAAGTATCTCAACGAACCACTGTTATTTTCATAAATTGTACAAACAAAATAACTTAATTTTATTATTTTTTTAGCTTCCAAGTGTGAAGCTACTAATTTAGAACAGTCTGAAATTAGCTGAAAATCATAAAAATCTTGTATAAAATACAAAAATATTGTTATGATATTGGTACGGGGGTTTAAAAAAAAATAAGATTAAAATAATACAATATTAAAAATTACAAAGATAAATTTAGATGTGAAATGGATATCACAATTATTAAGATATATTTAGAAAAGAAAATAAATAGCATTTATAATTTAATTAAATGAAGGTAATTGAAAAACAGTAAGATTTTAACTTAATTTAATAACTGAAAGGGAACTGGAAGTTAATGACAAATACTTTTTCGAAATGAGCTATTTAACATAGTAGGTATTGATCAAATAATAAAGCTTTAATAGTGTGTTGGACGGTAAAAAATAAGCTAGATCGCTAAGGAGATAGTTTATTGATAAAAATTAGAAAAATGTAATAACGAAAATGAAATTAGGAAATAAACCCTTTTATAAGAGTTTGTAAATATCAATATTTGGTAAAATAAGAGAGTTATAGTTGCATACAAATTGGCATGGTGAATAAGATATTAAAACATTAAGAGAAGAATATTAGCAGACTAGATGGATGAAGACTAGAATGTGGTGAGAAAAGCAATTTAATGTGGTTGTGGTCTGAAAAGGCAAATAAAAGTAAGGGAATGTGAATTGAGTTTATTGTGGAATTACATTTGCATCGACTGAATTGGATAACAAGGAATGGTTTACAAACGAAGTAGATTACATCTACATCATTAGCAGAGTGAGCATATTTGTGGGGGCTTGTCAAGTGACATCTGGTGGCTTGCCTCTAGTCAAGATTCGTGGTGCTGGGTTGTAGCAGGCTTCATACGTGTGATTTGGTTGAACATATGAGTAAATACATCCACAGCTGAGGTTTCTTTGGATGCGTACTATGTGAAGGTGTAGATGCTGATTCGTGTGGCTAACTAGATTCTTGTGTTGATTTGGATCCGGTTTCTGGACATCTTGGCAGTTGGTTATCAGTTGAGGCCTTCGCCGTGGTTTTGAGTGGAGTAGTTTTGTAGCGTGGTCAATTGCAAAGCTGGAGGTGTTGGGTTTGACAGAGGAGCGTATTAAGTCCAATAAAAGGTAACAGAATGCAGGTATTTTAAAACAAGTGTTGAAAAAAAATAAAGAGTGAAGTGAGTTAATTTTAATTAAGGAAGTACTTACCATTTGAGATTGTCGTATGACAAATGAAAAGATGAAGTATTTGTAATTGATTTTTCAAAACTAGTTTGAAGTGTCAGTTGACATTTGTATTGAGTAGTCATATAAAAATTTATTTTGGATGTAAAAATATGCACGTAAAACAAGTTAACACCATAAAAATCTGTACAGTGCAATTTTGTAGTCCTTTTATCTTAAAGCTGTTTTCCCTTTATTAAACCAGTAAAAATCAAAGTGAAAGCATTTGCAGTAAATCATTTAAAATTTTCAAGAAAACAAGGAAGCATTGCAATTATTTATTTTTTATGTCGAATTAACTGTGAAGCTTTCCTAATATTGGAAAATTATTTGAACAACATAAAATTACAATTTTAATACCTGCATTTTAGTATAAGTAAATGTATTTCAATTTACATAAAGATGTAAATATTAACTTTAAACCTTTTACCCAAGTATAAGAAAAATATAATTGCAGTAAGTTAGAAAGCCATGTTGCTTTCGCATGCCCCGGTTAATTAAACGAATTACTCACTGAATTACCATATACGTCAGATCAATTTCGAAGTTTTAAAAGATGAATTCGCAGTCTCATAAACAAGCCGCGTAAAACATTTTACAGAGGAGTGGCATTCAATGTCATCTGATAATTAGATCCCCTGAGTCTGATTTAATCTGCATTAATCCTATCATTAAAGCCATTGCATTTCCCTTACTTGCTCTGTAGGATAACTCGATAATATCTGCTATTAACGACGCGCCGTTTTGAATATTAATCGCCAGGAAATCGTGAGATAAAGAATTGTTGAAGGCTGGCACGGTGTAATTGTGCCAATTTAAATGCTGTCGTCGTTACGTAATTATCATTATAACTAATTTGCAAATGATAATTGTAAGTAATTCTAGGATTCTCGATCTATAAATTAAAGAAATTGAAAAACGGTATTTATCTAATTTTAAAATAAACTTATTCCACATTAATATGGAAAATAATTTGCAATTGTAAAAGTTTGCTGTATTAAATTAATTTGGAAAATCCTCTCATATCGATTGTAATAATTCCAATATTCGAAGAGAGAAGGGGAAAAGCGTTGAGTAAACATAATCTCTCATCAGTATGGTTAACTGCGCTCTACAATGTCAATATTGATAAAAGATAGTTGTAATATGCACTAAATGTGTTTGAATTTGAATTCAGCGATGAAAACACCAATATTTTCAAATTATGTAGCAGAATTTACCCACACAATCAGAACAACGAACTCATGTAGATATAGCTGGAATCATTTTAAAATTTCACTAAAACTCAGTAACAGCATCTGTTTATCAGTGAACTATTTATTATTTTGTTAACTTAACAAAAAATATAACGAAATGCAAAATGGTTTCCTACTATCAAATATGACAAGAATGCTGCCATCTATGGAGTAGTAGCTAAACACCATTAGGCAGTATTGCTGGTATCTTCATGTTGTATTGCTACAAATCAATATGACCCCAACCAACAAATACTTCAAACTAGTTTACTGGGGTTTATCCATTCGTTTTAAAAAATCTTCTGAGATATACATAGTTTTGTATTCTGTTTCTATTAATTTACTATTTTATATTTCATTGAAGATATCAGCAACGTCCTCGTTGTGTAGGAAATAAACCAATTACTGGGTGCTTATTTTCAATATAAGTAGTGCAAGCACTGTAATAAACTGCATTACAACAGAACATGCCTCCAATTACTTCAACTTTCATCTAGATGCTCTGTACGTTTCAAGTAAATAAAAATCTTGTTTACACCTTCGGGCTCGGAGAGAAATAAAGATATTCCTGAGAGGATAAGAAATTCAACATCAGCACATTGGCAAATTTCAACGAGACGCTTATCAGGAAGATTTTGATGCATGGCTACAGGCAGTCGTACAAGAGCGAATTGCTGATCCAGATGAGAGATGGTAACTTTCATTCTTATATTGGCCGTTTGGCACAGCAGCAAGCAGTTGTCTGTTTGTGTCTTTTGCAATTCCGCTGATTTTAGACATCCGAGATGATTTATTCGTCCGGCGAACATATATTATAAAACATCCATTAGTCAGGAAGAGGAAGTATATTTCATACAACAAATACGATTTCCTTTACTCGCAATTTACGAAAAGCTACAGTCTTGTTTGCTTACATACATGTTGTTTTCGTAAAATAAATGAGACGTGTAGTAAACCTGTCTGAGCGCCAAATTTATTGAAAAGACACAAAAAATCCGAAACTATATAATTTCAGTTTACGTAGCGAATTGTAAATCACATGATGGTAGACTGGGAAAACATCGTACGTGCTGCTATAATCCATTTGTAATCAATCACAGGGTTTCTATAACAATCCACGAATACTACATAACAAAATTCACATATGGAAAAGGCTAGATCAGGAAAACAGGTCTGATCTCCCTGTATGTTGCTGGAATTTAATTGCAGAAAGCTTTTAGTTTTAGACCTTACTATACTTATGTTTATTCAGACAAGAGACAATAAACGTAATGATGCACAAGATGTTCATTTCGTATGTTGCTACTGTATACAGAATTTTCGTCTTTCATTTATATTCCAGTCTCTCTTAAGTTTGTTTGTCTGCCTTCAGTGCTCTGTTTTTTCCATAACCAAAGACAAGTCGTTGTACTTTAGGTACTATGTTATTTGTAAGAAAATAACAAGTTGTCAAAAAATTTGCGCTTATACTATATTATTTTTATTACAACATGGAATAGGAAGCACATTTGCTAATATCGCTACCATGACCGACCCTATTTAAATTGTTAATAACTGTTTCACATTTTAAAATATTTTTATTTTTTTTAAATGTAAAGTAAAAACTTGCCAATTTTAGTTACAATAAAATTTATTTATTAAAAATATTGGCATTTGCTCCAAATTAGTTTGATTATTATTCAGTAGGTAAAGGAATAGTTCACAAAACGTAACCCGAACTTCTAAATCTCGTGGTACCTAGTACTTGGTACACGACTTGAACTTTCTAAGGATGAAATTTTAAATCCTTTAAAATGCGGCGTCTGATAGGTCCAACTTCATGAATTTAATCAAATTAAGGATTAGGTTAATCTGTATTAGTGTGAAAATAAAATTTGAGTTTGAGTGATGTTATTTTCAAAACCTAATCTTTTAATAAATAAATTATATTGTTACTAAAATTGGCAAGTTTTTACTTTACATTTTTGAAAAAAAATTAAAAATATTTTAAAATTTTAAACAGTTATTAAGAATTTAAATAGGGTCGGCCATTCTGCCGGTCCCTGTATAATGTGTATGCAAAATATTGTCTTCCTCCGACAAATAGTTTTTGAGTTATACCGCCAACAGACAGACAGACAGACAGACCGACAGACAGACAGACGGAATTGGGAAAACTTGTTTTTCGTCATCTAGGGACCCTGAAACGTGAAGATCTGGAGAAATCTCGAAAGGTGATTTTTTCACGATTATAATACTTCCTTCGTCTTTTAGACGAGGGAAGTAAAAAGTTAAGAAGAAAGAACGCTCATACGAAACGCTATTAAAGAACGAATTACTGGAAGATGGGACTATAAAAATCTTACACAAGACAAGGCTAGAACAACGAATTAACAATGAGACTATAGTAGATAACTCAAATTTAAATGACATCTGGACCGCACTAAAGAACAACATAATTGATGCAGCCACCGAATCGCTAGGCACTAAAAAAGTCGACAGAACTAATAATAATATGAAAACCCCTTGGTTTTGCAATGACATAAAAATATTTGCCAACACAAAAGAGCAGTCCTACCTTAAATACAAAACAAAGAAAACACAGAAAGAATTTAAATGCGACAAAAGAATAAAAAACGATGTCAAAGCGGAAATAAGAATTAAGTTAAACTTCTGTGAGGCATATACCAAAAACCTAGAACAAGACTTCTTTGGGTCACAAAAACAAATATGGCAAATGATACGAAATCAGAAAGCCGATACCTAAGAATACATATCAGCAAATGAGAATATCAGTGAAGGAAAATGAATACGCCACTTCTCAGACCTATATTCTACCGATGCAGTAAAAATACTGAAGATAGAGAAACAATACTAACAGTAATAAAAGTAGATAAAGAAGAAATAATAACATTTATAAAATGTTTAAAAATATATAAATCTTCCGAGGAAGATGGCATTACCAACGCGATGATAAAATACGGAGGAATTGCTTTGGAAGACAAAATAACATCTCTGGTCCAACGAACATTCATAACAGCACCAGTGCCCAAAGCATGTGAAACCAACATCGTCATCCCAATTTAAAAAGAAAGAAGACAAACAACTGTAGAAGATTGCTTTGTTATGGTATACAACTGTTTTTACGATACCTCGGGCTACGAGAGTGCCAACAAGCTTATCACGTCCGGAAAACGTCACCACTTGCCTTAGGATTCTCGAGGACAGCTTAATAGCCGCGGCTGAATACGCTCAGGGATATGGGCTTGGTCCTACGAACGGGACGCCGTAGGGACAAGCGTGACGACATATACAGGATGTTACAATATTATAAGGGGCCACGGGATTCGGAATTTGAGCCCACGTCTGACAGAAACCCGAAATCCAAACGGGGTAGAGTATGGGTGCAACCTTGGGACTCCTTGGAACCGGCAGCTGGACATTAATTAAGGCGCAAATGTGATACGCTGGCATAAGGCCCTGTACATGGAAAATGTATTCGCGCTGCTTAATGCAAAAGGGGTGATATAACAAATGTTAGTTAGTGCACGCTTATGATTAGCGACATTAATTAAGGCACAAATGTGATGCGCTGGCATAAAGTCCTGTACATGGAAAATGTATTCGCACTGCTTAATGCAAAAAGAGTGATATAACAAATGTTAGGTAGTGCACGCTTATGATTAGCGCTGGAAGCTTACGCCTAGTACAATACCTTTCACATAACTTCAGCTGTGGCGGTTTAAATGGCGTCCAGCTTGCGGTTCGTGTCCCAAAATCGGCGAAATTGAGCGAAGAGCCCTAACGAGCTGGAAGCGTGGGCGATGATAGTCCCGTCCCTCATGAATGCTAACCAGAAGTGAAAGATGCGACCAGAATACTTGACTTGGCTCGCACGTAAAACTAGACCAGGGGTACGCGCTCTCAAGTTAATCCCACATCCAGATAAGTGGTTAATGGCACGACGGCCCATTCAACGAAACAGAAAAAGCGCCTGGCAATTCGACGGAGGAACCAACACTCTGCGACAGACTCGCTTCATGCTTGCGAACACACAACCCAAACCAACACGCCACGCTACCCAGCCCCGCTAAAACGAGACGGGCGGGAAGCGTGTCTCAGTCTCGCACGAAACACGTGCAACCATCGACAAGGCGACTGTACCTTGCGGACTCGCTCGCATTCACGGGCGATTCAGCTCGCGGAATATTCTAGAAAAGCGTCTGCATACTAAATCGATATTGGAATCTAACATGTCAACGAATATAAGCAAAGACACGAAATAAACGCCCTTCAGATTCTACGGCGGCGGGCCAAGCTGGGTACGCTGTAAGCCATTAACTGCTTGCATGAAATTCGATAAGCTTGACTTAACAAGCGGAATAATATAAAAAAAACTATATACAAGTGGGGTCGTAATTTTAGAAAAATACTCTAATAGCCGTACATTCGTACAATTTGAAAATGTCCTGACAGTTTCTTCTCAGTGCAGTTCTAAAACTAACAACCAAAATAATAACACAAAAACTGCCATAACTTATCTCATGTGATGAACAACAAGGTTTTAGAAGATGCCGATCCTGCACAGATACGGTATTTGTGATCAGGCAAATAGTTGAAAAATCACTGAATTCAATAGACCTGCCTTCCTCTGTTTTGCAGATATAGAGAAAACATTCGACTGGTGGCAACTAATTAATATAATGGAAGTCTGGATGAGTATGACTTTCCGGATGATATAGGGCTACTGATAAAAGACGTACACGAAAAATAAAGTTAGAATAAAAGTAAATAGTAAACTAACCGAAACCATACCAGTTAATAAGGGAATTCCCCAAGGCGACTCACTAATCCCATTATTGTTCAGTGTCATTATGAATGAAGTCGGAAAAGACTTAAGAAGTAAACGAGCATACAAAATGGGAAATACAAACTTTAACATAATCTGCTTTGCTGACTATACGGTTTAATAAGTGACAACTTAACTTTAGAATTGCTGGAGTCATGCCGTGTATCACATGATATGGTTGGACACATAACATCATATTTAATTCAATATTTGATTCAAATAATAAACAAATTATTGGCAATGAAAAGTTTTTTACTCTTACAACAGCAAGTAACTTAACGTCAAAAATTTCCAGTTGCTACCGCTAATACAACAAGTTACAAGAAGCAGTTACGTGTTATGAATGACCGTTAAAAATGTATGTGTAGAATACGTTACGATGTACATAAACAACTATCACAGCTAACTAGACAATAAGTTCAAATGAACACCTTTTAAAAAATATTTTTCCGAAAGCGGCAGAAATTTGTCCACTTTATGACTAGTTTGCTAAATTAAAGTAGTTCTTTTCATAGCTTTCAAAAACAATAAATCTAATTCACTTCATTCTATCGAAATAGTATATTATCATATGAGCGATTATGACAGCTATTATTCACGAAGATGATTTGAGCCACAAGCCGAAGGCGAGTGGCGCAAGTCATCTGGGGGAATAATGGCCATAATCGCCAATATAATACGATACTTTATCTACTCCTATACAATAGGAGTTTTGTGTTCATATTTCCGAATTAGACATTTATGACAACTATCAACTGCAAAAGTCATTTGATAATAAGAATGAATTTTGTGATTGGCTGCAAACTCGTGAATTATGAAAATAGAATTTTATGATTGGTTGAAAGCACTGAATTCACTACTGAAAATTATGACTGTTATTATTATTCAAAAATGTCCTTATAATGTGAATATAATTTAATAGGAGTAGATAAAGTTTATTTAGAAATTAGCGTTACGTTTATTTGTTACCTGATCAAAGCCTTAGTGATGAATGTAAATCTAATTTTTATAAATGCGAATTGTTTGTGCATTTAATTTTTAGATTTTTAATAAGCGGTTCCGGAAAAAAATAGTACCCATCACGCGCTTTGTCTATGCTCTTCAACAAACCTCCTCGTCTTGCAAAATACCCTTTTTATGACCTGTAATGTAATAATTATACAGTGATAAATTTACTTTAAAATCTTCCAACCCCTCGTTTATTTAACATTTATATACTACAAAAATCCAACTTCGCAGCCTTTTTTATCTAATTGTTTCTGCTTGACTGCTCCCCAATTTCTCCTTTCACCTTGACGTGTCTTTTTACCTCATGCCAGACCATAAACCAGTGGCACGATGAGCAAGGTTTGCTCACATACTTCGTAATGATGTCTAGTCAAATAGGAATAAATTTAAGCGTGCCATTAAACATAGTCCCCAACTCAATTTGTTGTTCGAGCCGCCATTTTGGAAAATGATGCTTCTATTCAGTATTTTGCTCGTATCTCGCTAACCATAAGCGATATGTAAATTATGCTTTATGTAAAAAATGAAGCTTATAAAACTAGTACAAAATAAATACATATTTTCAGTATCTATAGTTTGTTGCTTTGCTGTAATTAAACGCTGAATACTGGATAAAGTGTTCTTATATCATTAATTTTCATTACCATAGAGCCCTGTACGTAAAAACATCATTTTAGAGCAAATTCTGAAGTAGTTTTTGATGAGAAGCAACGCGCTCTGTGCCAAGAAGTCTGAGCATCAACGAAATATTCGAAGTACTAAGCGTTGATATTCATTTTGGTAACACTATGACTACTACCATAGCGTAAGGCAAGTTTTTCTTTAATGCAAAAAAACAAAAATCGATTTATTTCAACGTCGATGGAGGAATTTAAAGGCACGCAAGGGTTAATTATTAAATAGGCTTCAGACAACGCTGACACCCTTGCTCTTATTGTCATGACGGCAATGGAAATACCAATTTCGAAACAAATCTAGCTACCAAAACTAAACACCACCTACCTTGTAAGCCTCAAACTTTAACCTAAATATTAAAAAGAACAAACTAGCCAGTTCTAGTAGGGTCGTCATGAATACATGAATAAAATATAACCAAAAATAGTAAAATAGGCTTTTAATAATCAACAAGAATTATAGGCACAGCCTATTGCATAGAAACATAAAATGACTCATAATAAAAGGGTTCAAACCGTTAACAATATTGAGTCCAAAATATAGGCTTCAAAACATAATAAAATTCGGCGGCAATGCAAAAATCCGAAAAGATTTTCATTACTCGAAGCTTCCGTCAATCGCAAGTGTCACGCCAAGCACCTCAAAGACGCTCGCGGAAATACGCATAAGGTACATGCAAAAATTCAGCAACATGAAAAGATGAATTATCAACCCATCAAGCGTTACACAAAAAGATGGATTGTTATCGCGCACAGTTTGTTAATAGAAAGCCTCCGTAGAACTGTTATTTCTTAGGAAATATCTCATTACCTATAATTTAAACAACAGCAAGCTGAAGTTCAATGCATGTACTTACTGGGTGTTTAAGAGGCACTATCTTGCGATCTCACCTAGATTTTGTCAGCCTTCACATGGAGATGTTATATTTTTCCTTGAAGCGTATACAAATGGGCTGCAGAAGCCGTTTGCCTCGAGGAATTCGGCCAAAGTAATTAAACGCTAGCAACCCCAATCATCTGAGCTGAAGACCGAGTCCTTGTTGCTTGTAGTAAGGGCAAGGAAGCCGTAGTCACGAATGCCGTGGACTTAGAATCAGGCCACGTGGAAGCAGTCGGCCACGTGAAAGCAGTAGACCACATGGAAGCAGTAGGCTACATGGGAGCAGTAAGCCACGTGAAAGCAGGAGGCCATAGCTAGAAATCGACCTAAATGTGCATGAAGGGGCGCCACAGTGCATACTTCAAATGAATTCTTTTTGCGGCCTAGTGTCCGCAACTCGAAAATTTTCGAGTTAGGTACGCTCTTATCGGAGATCGAGAGCTCTTCGGAAAAACCCAAAATTCTTACGCAATGCATCGCCCGAAAGGAGTGCGAGGTAAATAAAATCAGAGATGCGGCTGCATCGAGAAGCGAAATGCCAAAGTAAAGCATAAATGAATTGGGGCGTTATATATACTCGCACTGAGTGTGGCAATAAATCTCTTAGTAAATTTCTGGCACCTCATTCCATGTAGAAACATGGCCTGAGACAAGGCGAGTCAGGATCGGCGAAATGTCGCTTTCCGAAACCGAAAGCGACTGGGTGGGCCGCCCGTCAGTTGCTAGATGTTGCTGGCGCTCAATACAGCTCTTAACGATACTCAAATTGATTTGGTAAGTAGTCTATAACAACACCGATGAAGATAAAAATAATATATTTTGTTCATATTGAGTATGATATTTAAAATCCTATTAGAAATAACCCTTATCTTGGTAACCGAATGTTGTATATTTTTTTAATGAATATTGCTTCTCCTCCTAGGGGTCGATGGTATCAAAATTGCTTTGGAAAAGTAGACGACCAGACTTGATCGTTATTGTTTTCTCGCCCATTAATCTAATTCCACTTATTCCTACGATGATCGACTCGAGAGCTTTCAGTTCTTGCTTAAATCGTGCTTGACCTTTCTCTGACTTCATCAGTATTGTATCGTGCAACCTTAATGGTTCGATTTTTACCTTTTAGCGAATCTTTGCCTCCCTCAGAATTCTTGAGCCAGATCGTCGAAATCTTGCTGCGTGATTCTGAGCATCGTGCTTTACTAGCCTGAAGTAGTTTAAAGTTGTATTAAAATTTGCCGCACCTAAAGATTTCTAGAGAAAGATTGGCATTAAAACACCACGCTTTTGGAACGGGTTGGTGAATTTACTCTTCAGCCGCCCAAGTTATGCTAGACACTGCTGCTTGCTTTCGTCCTTTCCGGATATTTTGTTTTGCCCGATACTCACCATGAGTTGGCTATATGATACTAGTTCACAACTATTAGTCTCGATAGCACCTTCTATCTTCCTCTAATCAATTAATCAAAGTATCGGCAATAATAATCAAGTGTATACTTGTGGTAGTATTTTGTGCCTGGCTAACGCTACTGAAGGCTCTTGATACTGAAAGTTTTGTCGTCGTTAATCATCGGCTTTTTCTCTCGAGAGGCAACTCATAAAGCGCTTTGACTGAGCTTCCATATATACTGTAAGTAAACCAAAATGAATTCAGAAATCATTAACTAATTTAGTCGATTTTTTCTAGAAACAGTAACAATAGCATTATACTAGTAACATCAATAATGTGGAATGCACCTTTTCACGGCCGTTCTCCATAATAACAGGTTCTTTCGGGTAATTCCGTGGTCGTAGATTTAAACTTGACGTTTCGCTGCTCATGCGGTCAGCTTCTTCAGATGATTTCTAAAGACTGATGTTGGTGCCTTCTGCTTCTGATTATATACCGAGGAATCGTTAAGGTTGGCTACTCATGTAGATTTTGTACATAATTGGGACTTGTCGTTTTTCCGGTTGGTTACTCACGTGAAACTTGTTTATGGTTTGATTGGTTTTGTAGAGCTACCTTCCATCTGTTACTAAGGCGGTAGCCGTCTTCTCGATTGAAATTGTTCGGATTTTTAATAATTTCTAAAGATTCTCGAATAACACGAGGGAAGTATTTTTTAGTCCTGGCTAGTATGTTTACTGAATCGTACTGTAGAGTGCAGTACTGTACAGTAAATGACAAGAACTAAGACATGTGGAAGAAGCTTTACGCAGTAATGGCTACAGTTAACGAGACATCAGGAAAGCGTGCCAATACGCCATTAAACCAAAGGAACCTATGAATTACGCTTGTCTTCCCTTCATCGCCGAAGTAACCGACAGAATTAAAAGGTCTTAGATAAGATAAACATCGGAGTTCGCTATGATACAATAAGAAAGTTCGAACAATTGATCCCCTCCAACAAAGGCTCTTTACCCAGGTCACAGACAGAATGCGTTTACCAGCTCCAATTATTAGGACCAGAAAACCACACAATAAATTACAATTCCGTGAACATACTAGCCAGGACTATAAAATACTTCCCTCATGTTATTCGGGAATCCCTAAAAATGATTAAAAATTTCAATCGAGAAAACGGTTACCACCTTAGCAACACATGGAAGGTAGCTCTGCAAAATCAATCAAACCAATAACAAACTTCACGTGATCAAACAACCGAAAAAACGAAAGTTCCAATAACATACAAGATCTACATGACCAGCCAACCAGGAGCAGAAGGCACCAACATCAGTCAGCTGACAGCATGAGCAGCGAAACGTCAAGTTTAAATCGACGACCATGACATTACGCGGACAAACCTACCATTATCAATAATATGTTTTTAAAAGTAAGTGCAACACCGTGTGTTATTATTTCGTGTGTTAAAAAAAACTCATTCGCAGCATGCATGATCAAATTGAAGTTTGCCGTAACTTGAGATATACCCATTGATGCAAATGAACTACCAAGTCAGAGAGAACTAAATTACATCTTGACCTTGAATTATTTTTCTAAAAATTAACAAAAACAATGTTTATTGACCGTTATGATTATTACACTAGTTGTTGTTGTGTACATACATGCCATCTTATTTTCCTTTTGCTTGATAAAATTAAACTTAATGGAGTGTAAACTTTAACCTGTCACAGTGACAGATGTGTTCGTAAACAAATTCACCTACAGACTTAAGTTAAGACATGATCAGATTTTTTGTCTTTCTTTCCAAGACCTACCCTAAATGAGTGTTTTTTTAAACACACGATGCTACTACTCGTACAATTTAATAACATTGTTGGAGTATCAACGACAACATTTTTACTACTTGATACAACTAACGTTGAATAGGAACTATGCCATTGAATATGATTTCGTTTAAATTGTGTTGCTTACAATTATATACGTGTATCTTCTTCTATTATGTACGCTTCATTTTGATGTCAAAGACGTATAACAGTAATAAGATTTCTCGTTTTTTGTCAATACGGCTCGATCATTCCTTTTCAATAAAGATACAATTAAAGCTCGTATCCAGCCGTTACAAATATCCTTTTCTTGACAGCATTAATACAACAATTTGGCAATTCCTTTCGCAGCTTCTTCAGACACGTCCGATATTAATTTTCTCAACCACAGCGGCTTTTCTATTTTTTTTATGTAAAGAGAAGTAATCGAAAAATAAAATAAAAATCTTACTAAAAAAATCTGGTGGGATACACGCACACAACTTCATTTTACAGTGATCTTATAATGAGTCAAATATTTCTGAAAAATGCTTAAAAATTATAAATTCTATAGAAACCAAATTTTCTCTAAAATTTTAAGCATTATTCAAAAATGTAATTTTATTTTATTTTATTTTCCTTTTTATTTTATTTTGTACTCAGCCAACAGCCGTTAGGCCAATTATAGGCGTCGTTGTACATTTATGGGGACTTTCAACCCCACTAACGACTGTCATGATGCTACTATGACATCCGGGACCAACTATTTCCGTGGCAGCCGTGAAACTCCCATCCAAGTTCTGACCAGAAAGAGCGTTACTAAACTCTACTGATCGTACGCGGACGCTTGTTCAAGCTACTCCACCTGGGACATAATTGATAACAACTTTCGGTATAACCGGAAGTGATATCACAATCAAAATATTGTAGTCGCTCTTACACATAAAATCCATGGCCAAGTTTCAGATTTTCAATTTTATTAGTTTTCTAGAATGCCCTATAAAAGAGGAGTTAGTAAAAAGAAAGAAAAAAGGATTTTTAGAGGTATTCAACTGGGAAATTACCTATCTCACATCAATACACAGTAAAAATGAACTAAAAATATAAAGTTGGAAAAATCGTTTTTCAGAAAATCGAAAAAAGCTGAAAAATCACAATAGTAAACACAATACTACCGATTATGCGATTTTCTTCAAAAGCTTGCTGAAAATTGTCATTTCGAAATTTAAAATTATAGTTTTGGAGATAAATTATGTCAATGAAATTTAGAAAATACCTAATATATTATTAATGCATGATTTTTATTATTGAAATAATAAAAAATCAATAAGTCGTAACATTATTATTATTATTATTATAGTTATACAAAGCGGAGGTTTATAATAACCTATGACAATTTGAAAATAAATATGTGTAAAAAGTACGATATAATATATACGAAAAAAAAATCACAATTCTGTAACAAGTGTCCAATACGTTTCGGGAATACATGTTTCGTAAAGAACAATGCACCTAAATACAATAGTAGATAATTCGAATGTATTTTTAAATTAACGAACTTGAGAATAATCTGTCATAACCATTTTTGAAGTCGTTGACGCTGGTAGCTGTTACAACATTTTGTGGCAGGGAGTTCCATTTATGAAAGATCCGATTTGTAATAAAATGTTGCCTGGGTGTTGTTTTAAAATTTTCCCGTTTCAGTTTTTTCGTGTGGCCGCGTAATCTCTCATCAGTACTTACACAAAACAATTTGAACATATCTACCTAGAACTTATCACCACTTAACACCTTATAAGTAAAAATTAGGTGACCACGAATAAGTCTATCTCTCAAAACTAGCAGCTGTAGGATTTCTAGTCTTTTATGGTATGAGCGGTCACGCAGATTACCAACGGCAGGCGTTCCTCGTCTTTGAACATTTTCTAATAGGGTAATATCTTTGATAAGATGATGAAACCACACGACTGCGGCATACTCTAGATAAGGTCGAATGTAGACTTTGAAGATCTGAGAAAACTGTGGAGCAGTAATATTTTCATCGTGTACATGGTCCTGTTCGCTTTACTCACGACAGTAGTTACATGTTCAGTCCAGCTGAGTTTGGAAGTTACGAGAACTCCTAGATCAGTGTGGGATTTGACTGATTGAGTTGAAGTGTTCGTCAAGGTGTAACGATAGTTAGGGTTGTTATTTCCCATATGCAGCACACAGCACTTTTAAATGTTCAGAGGTATTAACCATTCGCAGCACCAGTTTGCTACCGTATTTAGATCACTCTGGAGATCGTGACTATCACAAAGTGGGTTGCCGTCCGCATAAAAGCAGTGATTTGCTTTAATGAGGTGGTGAAGGTCGGAGATGTATACGTTAAAAAGAATGGGCCCAAGGACAGATCCTTGGGGCACGCCAGAGAGAAGAGGATGCATACATGAGATGCCATCACCAACTCTAACAAAAAATTGACGGTTACTAAGAAAAGCTGACAACCACTTGAGAAGATTTCCCCGAACTTCGTTGTGTTCGAGTTTACTTAGAAGCCTCTGTTTAGGTACCCGATCAAATGCCTTGGAAAAATCTAAGTAGATTATATCTACTGGTAGGTTTTTGTCCAGTGATCGAGTCCAAGAGTCCACGCATTTAACAAGATTCGTGACCGTAGATCTGCCTGGAACAAATCCATGTTGGCAAGGTGGTATGACGTTGTGTTGGATTAGAAACTCCATTAATTGATCGACAATGATTATTTGCATAATCTTCAGACATATACATTCCAGACTTATGGCACGATAATTATTTACATCCAACTTGTCTCCATTTTTAAATATTGGTGTAACTGATGAAATCAGCCATGTTGGAGGAAGTTGTTGCAAGGTGAACGACGCTGTAAAAATGTTTGTAGGTGGTTTGACTGAAGGTGTTGCACAAGATTTTAAAATATTTGTGTTTATCTGATCTGGGCCAGGAGATGAATTTGCATTGAGTCTGTTCATATGGTTAAGAACTGCTTCTTCTGTAAAATCCACATTACTAATGATTGCATGATGAATTGGTCCCACTATTTTAGGTAAGGGTCCGTATGTTTCCTTTGTGAATGTCCTTTCAAAATGAGCAGCCAGTACTTCGGCCGCTTCATCGTTACTTTCTGCTATTGTTGAATCTGATTTTCTAACTTTTCTAACATGTTTAATATTTTAAAACGGAATTCGTGATTTAACACAACCTGAACAAAATTCTATTCGCGCTAATATTTGCAATATATTGACTAATTTTAAACATAATAAAAATAACCAACAAACTCTTACTTTCGCACAATTGCAATATAACAAGGAACTCACTAAAAATTTATGAAACAAAAAACTTTTTAAACAATAATAAAGAGCTAATTGTACCATCTGCAGACGAAACACAAAAGACAGTTATAATGACTAAATCTGATTACCATGAAAAAATTACTATTTTATTGAGCGATGAAAATACATATAAAAAGAACTTAAAGATCCTACTTTAATAATTCAGAATAAAAACAACAAAATAATTAAAAAATTATTTGACAAAAAATTCATCGATAATATTAGATATAAAACTTTAATTTCACATAATGGTCTTCCTCCTAAAATATACGGATTACCAAAATTACATAAAGACAATACACCATTAAGACCTATTGTTGCGTAAACCTACAATTTATCAAAATTTCTGCCAAACATTTTAACTAATGTAACATCGTTTAATAAATTCAGCATGGACTTATGGCAATTCAAAGAACATATAAACAATACTAAACTTAACCATAACCATACTCTTTTTTCATTAGATGTAGTCTCTCTTTATACAAACATGCCGATCTATCTTGCTTTAATCGTTGAGTGAACAAAGTTCTTCACTCAACGCTTTAATACAATAAAAAATAACTGAAATAGAATTAAAAAAACATACTAACATTCCTCTAAATGAGTTTATTCAAGCTGTAGAATTTGTCTTAAATACCACTTATCTTCTTATATATATTTCTAAAAGTCCTGACTGACTGACTCATCAACGCCCAGCCCAAACCCTTGGACCTAGAAAGCTGAAATTTTGCACAGAGGTTTCCTTTATGATGTATACAAGGAATAAGGAAGGATATTTCGAAATTCAACCCCTAAAGGGGTAAAATGGGGGTTCCAATTTTATATGGAAAAATAATATTAAATAGACATTTCGACTTGAAACTTCGTAGGAGTACTCCTAAAAACAAATAAGCAAACACGTATTTCGTGATTTTCCGAAAATCAACCCCTTAGGGGGTGAAATGGGGTAAGTAAGCCTAAAAATCGATATGGGTGTCGTTATTGAGGTTTATTGGGACGTTGATTGCGAAAATGGCATTTATTTTTAAGTCCAAGACGGTGAACATGACATAAGGGAAGAAACGGGACGGGACGGGACTAGACTGGACGGAACGGGACGGACTGGACGGGACGGGACTGAGCGGGACGGGACTGGACGGGAAGGGAAGGGACGGAACGGGACGGGACGGGACGGGGCAAAGCGGGACGGGGCGGGGCGGGGCGGGACGGACGGGACGGAAAGGGAAGGAAAAAGATGGGATGGAAGGGGAGGGGATGGGATGGAAGAGGAGGGGCGGGACGGGACGGGAAGGGACGGGACTGGACGGGAGGGAAAGGGGCGGGACGGGACGGGAAGGGTCGAGACGGGGCGGGGTGGGGCGGAACATTATTTAATACACAAATAACGAACCTGGCGCGAACGAAGTCGCGAGTAAAAGCTAGTTTTACATACAATAACACAATTTACTTTCAAACTTTTGGTTGTGCCATGGATTCACCTATTATACAGTGTGTCTGCTTAAGTTCGCATCATATGGAAAACTTTTTTATTATTAATTTTACGAAAAAAGTTATTTTTTATAAAAAGTTCTGAATGGTCCAAAACTTAAATTGCAATCATCAGATATAATTTTTTAAGCCGTATACAAGGAATATAAAAAATATTAATTATGCTCAAGAGTAAAGTACCTTTATTTGTGACAATATCGAAAATTGTTATTAATAAAGGTTGATTAGAATTACAAACTACGTTCAAATATCCAATTACACCTATCTACGATAAAAATCAGGTTTTGTTATTTTTCACATTTTCACTTCCTTTTACAATAAAGGAAGTGTTGGATTCACCCCAAAAATTCGAAATTGAGTTTTCAACAGATCTTCACGTTTTTTTTTTTCATTGGTCTGTATGTCTGTCTGTGTGTCTGTGTGTCTGTCTGTCTGTGTGTCTGTCTGTCTGTGTGTCTGTGAACAGAATATCTCAAAAACGGAAAGAGGTATGGCGTTGAAACTTCATATATAAGTTTTGTGTACTATGTAGATGCGACAGCAAGCTTTTGAAGAAAATTGCATAACCGGAAGTAAATGTTTACTCTTGTGATTTTTCAGTTTTTTTCGATTTTTTCAAAAACGGCTCCAACGATTTTTTTAAACTTTAGATTTTTATTACATTTTTAATGTGTATTGATGTGAGATAGGTGATTTTCCAGCTGAATACTGTTACAATGGGTTTCTTTTGTTTTTTTTTCTATTTTTTTTATTAACTCCCATTTTAAATAAAACCCCCGGTATATTATTACATTTTTGAATTTAGCTTAGAATTCTAGAAAAAATTGTCTCTTCAACTAACGCTCTATTTTGTACCGTTTTTGTAAAATTTGTAATTTTTGAAAATTTTTGACAAATGCTTAAAAATTTCAAATCAAATTTTTGGCTAATTATAAGATCACTGTAAAAAGAAGTTGTGTGCGTGTATCATACCAGATTTTTTTAACTTGTTTCATATGGAAAATTTTATTTTTGACAATATCGGAAACTTTTTATAGTTATCTCTTTATTCGTTAAAACTTTCATAACCTTTACGTCTCGTAACCTCTATGTTGCATTATTTTAATGATTTTCCATATGAAACAAATTTAAAAAAAAATTAAAAATAACAAAACCTGATTTTCATCGTAGATAGGTATAATTAGATGTTTGAACGTAGTTTTCGATTCTAATCAATTTTCTCAATAATAATTTTCGATATTGTTACAAATAAAGGTACTTTACTCTTGAGCAGAATTCATATTTTTTGACATTCCTCGTATACAGCTTAAAAAAATTGATATCTGATGATTGCATTTTAAGTTTTGGACCATCCAAAACTTTTTATAAAGAATAACTATTTTTCATAAAATTAATAATAAAAAAAGTTTTCCATATGGTGCGAACTTAAACAGACACACTGTATCTACAACAATAATTGCTAATCTCGTATTAGAAGATATAGGAACAAAAATTCTTAGTCTAAATTCCAATTTTTCTCTTTATTTAAGATACGTAGAAAAACTTTTTCAATCTCTTTAATAAAGTACACCCCAGACTAAAATTTACTATTGAAAATGAGGACTCCAATGCCTCCTTAAACTTTTTAGACCTTAAGCTATTCAGACAACCAAACGGGTTAATTTTAACAAATTGGTACTGAAAAAGTAAAAAACAAATAGATACTTAAATTTTAATACTAGAATAAGTGTTTAGTTGACAGAGCAATTCAATTATCATCTAAACAGTTTCATAAAAAAATTTAGAATTAATTACTAATATTTTAGTGATAAATGATTATCCTATTGATTTAATTAAAGACAAATTAACTACCGAATAAATATAAAATTAAAAACCAAAACAAACTTAATCAATCCATAGCTTTACAACCTAACTGTCTTGGCAACGAATTTAATATTTCAAACACATCATCACAAAACCAATATGTTTCAATTCAATATATTCCTAAATTTTCTGAAAAAATTAAATATGAATTAAAAATATAATATCAAAACTGCATTTAATAACAATAATACTTTAGGAAAATTGTTCTTCCTCGTCCTCGTCCACTAAAACTGCGTTAACCGGTCAAGCAATAGAACACCAACATAAATTTAACTTTAATACACCTATTATCTGAGATAAAAAGAGCAATTTAAAAAAACGCCTTTGCCTAGAAATGATTGAAATACAAAAGAGCCCTACAACTCTCAATTATAAAACAGATATATACAATCTAAGTTCAATTTACCATATCCTTTTCAAATAAACCACTCTTGTAATTACATTTCTTAAGTTTCACATTTTAACAACCAATAATTTTTCATAATTTCGGTCATTAAAACTTTTAAAATTTAAGTTAATACAACCCTGCGTAAATTAATAGCAAGCTACATATTCTCATGCCGACTGCGCAGGATGATAACAAATTAAGGAAACAACCTTGCATGTATTTATCTATAATTCATTTACTTTCTGCATTCGACTATGCTTAAACCGAGTTTTAACATTATATTAAATTTTTCAATGGACAGTGTTCAATCCTTTAGGGGTGCATTTTCAATCATAAATTTAAAAAAAATCAAGATGTTACCTTATAAATCTTTCATTTTTAACTTATAAAAAAATAGAAACTGAAATAATAACTAAAATGTCGTAATTAATTCAGCATAATGTCAAATTTCTACTTTATAATATCGCAATGTAAGTATGCAGGTTTTATTGAGGTGAATGTATCCGCTAATCTGTGTTTTAAAATATTAAACATGTTACGACTTTTGATTTTTTATGATTTCAATAGTAAAAATCATGCATTAATAATATCTTAGGTATTTTCTAAATTTCATTGACATAATTTATCTCGAAAGATCATTTTGTATATGAAGTTTCAACGTCATATCTCTTTTCATTTTTGAGATATTCTGTTCACACACAGACAGACTGTCGGACAGACCATTGAACAAAACCATGTTTTTTGGGTTCAGTGGACTCTAAAATGTGAAGATCTGTTGAAAACTCAATTTCGAACTTTTGGGGTGAATCCAATACTTTCCTTTATTGCAAAAAGAAGTAAAAAGTAAGGACATATTGATGAAAAGTAGTCTTTACCTCTTGGAGTTTGTCGCCTGCTTAAATATACGTACCTATTTACATTTTTCCTTAGACTCCCTTATCCATTTTGAAAGCAGTAGATGCTGCAATAACCCTTTTACACCCATGGGGAACCAGGTCTAGCAAGGAAAACAATAACTGCTCTTGTGATGGCTCATAAACCCACTTCTCTATTTTACTGGTACGATGAACGTTACGCATCAAAACTAATTTCAAGGTGCTGTATGCCATCGATAAACAGCAATCTTATTTTTCTAACCTTAGTATCGGGACTTGTCATTTCACTGTCAAAATTTTAACGTCAATATGTAATTCATATGGGGATTTACAAATCGAAGTATCTGTTTCAAGAAAAAACAGATACTGAAATCATCGGCAAAGAACCAAGATACCACTACAAAAAATGCAAGGCAAATTTTACATTTCCAAGAATTTTTAAGCACGTCGTCGAAGCTGGTACGAACGTAGAGCCGTCCTTCAGCGAGAGCTATTTCAATAGCGACCTCAGAGTTAACGAAAGGTATAACGTATTCTTAAAATATAGAAGGTGACAAAGAATGTCATCGCTTACTGTTTTAGTACGTCTGATGGGCTGATATACATACAACCAGAAGCGATGAAATCTCAAAGCAGGGATATGTACACCATAGCGATCCAAACGGACAGTTGGTTAAGAAATGAAGCAACAAACACTTCAGTCAGCTTTAAACGGAGAACAAGGAGAAAATCTCTTTGGTTTTGGTGGCCATTGGGGTTAAGGCGTTTTAAGACAAAACCAAAATGTCCCAACGTAATTGAAAGCGAAATACGCGACAAAGCCTCAATGTCTGAAGAACGCGTTCAAAAAAGACAAATCTTAATTAGCTCTAGCAAGGATAGTACTAAAAAGATTAAATTTAATCGAAAAGTATCTCTGGTACACTTTGATAGTTCCGAAAATATTACTAATGAAGCCGATAAGAAAAGAAGCTTTATATACGCACTTCAGCAACAAAAAACTAAAGATCTATCAGATTCAAGCCATGATTCCCTTACGGCTAAATCATCCTTTTCCACTAAAGATGCAATTAAGGCACGATTGGAGTCATTAGAAACATTCTTTACTTGACAGCATAAATACAATAATTTGGCAATGCCTTTCACAACTTTTTCTGACACGTTCGATATTAACTTCCTCAATCACAGTGGCCTTTCCATTTGGTCCTTTTTATAAAGACAATAAAAAATAAAATATAAAACTGTCTGATTTGGTTAAAAATAAGAAATATATTGTTAAAAAGTAGTCTTCATTTATTCGAGTTTGTATCCGGCACATATTTACGGTTGCCCATAAATTATTGAAACTCCCTTAGACATTTCGAAAGCAGTAAATGGTGCAATAATACCCTTAGATCTGTGAGGAAGCAAGCAATGAAAACTATAAACTGATTTTCTAATAGCTCAACAACTCGCTTCTAAATTCTACTAGTATTGTCGAAGACGTTTCGCATTAAAACTAATTTCAAGGTGATGGATACCATCGACAAGCAACAATCTTATTTTTTAAATTTCGCGCTTTATAGTGATATAAAATGGCCGCCTTGTCCAGTCTCTCGTTTAAAGATCTCTACTGAGAAACAGCAATCATATTTTTCTAACCTTAACATCTGGAGTTGTCATTCCGTTGTCAAAATTTTAACGTCAAGATGTAATTTATATGGGGATTTCCAAATCGAAGCCAGTGTTTAAAGAAAAGACGGATTATAAAATCATCGGCAAACAACCCAGATACTACTGCAAAAAATGCAAGGCCCATTTCACCCTTCCGAGTATTTTTAAGCCCGTCGTCGAAGCTATTACGAACACAGAGCTATCCCTCAGCGAAAGCCTCTTCAGTAATGACGCCACATTTAACGAAAGGTATAACATATTCTTAAAATATAGAAGGTGACAAAGAATGTCGTCATTTAGTGTTTTAGTGCTTCTGAAGAACTGAGGGACATCCAGCCAGAGGCGATGAAATCTGAAAGCAGAAATAGAGTGTACACTAAAGGGATCCAGACGGACAGTTGGTTAAAAAATAAAGCAACAAACACTTCCATCAGCTACATTAAACAGAGAAAAAAGAGAAAATATTTTGGGTTTTCTTGGCCATGGGGTTTAAACCGTTTTAAAACAAATCCAAAATGTCCCAACGTCATTGAAAGCGACATACGCGACAAAGCCTCAACATCTGAAGAACGCGGTCAAAAAAGACAACGCTTAAGTAGCTCTAGCAAGGATAGTAATAAAAAGATTACGTTTAATCGAAAAGTATCTTTGGTACGCTTTGATAGTTCAGAAAACATTGCTAATGAAGCAAATAAGAAAAGAAGCTTTATATACGCACTTCAGCAACAAAGAACTCAAGATCTATCGGATTCAAGCCATGACTCCCTCACGGCTCGTTCAAGTTCATCTAAATCTAGTCATATTGTAAATCCGTTTTATACAGCACCACCTTTCAACAGACACAGACAGAGAATATATAACTATATAAAAAAATAACATAAATTTTTCTGAATAAAGTGATATAGTTGCACTGAGTTTACAGATTCTACATTATACATTGCGGGTTTACATTAGCATCAGTAAAGGCCAGAAGTTCAGGCACTAAAAATTGTTAAAATAGGCACTCATAAAAATACAAAATCGGTAGTACAAATAGGTATTTATTTTTAATCATTTCTACTTTCGGCATTTTTAAATCTGCACGAGATACGATATATACAATAGCTGAACTCCAATATTAAGGGTATAAACAATTTGCAAATCGTGGTATTCTTTCCACTGTTGTAAATAATAATCCCAATGAATGTTGTTAATCTCTGCAATGAATGGTTTAATACTTCCCTGCAGGTAGGTGATGTGACTTTCAAGGGTGGGTTCATCTCTTGTTAAGATTTTACTACAGTACAAGACAAGAATTTATGTGGGCATTTACCGGAAAACGGCATTTTTGGGAAAGAACCTATTGAAATAAGCACTTTTAGGTCGTCTTTCGGCAAATTTTGTGACATTTTGCTTTTAAAATAGCACCAAACTAGGCATTTTAGAAATTTTTCATAAGCTTCCGATCATTAGTTACGGCCCTAAAGAGATCTCGCTTATAGGAAGAGAACTCAAATACTTAACTACCTAACCATGAAACAAAAGGGACACAAATATGTTAATAATTTTTCGTAATACTATACGTGGTATGGGGGTTAGAATACAACCACGGTATGTCCTGCCTGTCGTAAAAGGCGACTAAAAGGACTAGAGGAGTAAACCTCGATAAACAATCCTTGCTGGAGCAGAGTGGTCTATCTAGCAAGTACATAGACCACCCGGTTGTGAAAGTCCCTGTTCATAAAGGTGTCGTGCTTCTTCGTTGTCCTTCTCCATTTTGAACTGTACGCATGTCACCGTACACCCGGATTCCGGCATGGGGTAGTAAGTCTGGCCAGCCGAAGCTTAAATGGGTTGGAGTTAGGGGTCCGCGGCTCCGTTGTTCGGGGACCATGGACAATCTGCTCCGTACCAGCACGGACCCTGCTACGGAGGATTCTGAGGCAGTTCTGTTCGAACGCACCTGCGTTTTTATCTTGACTGGCTTAAATTTTTGTATAATCATTGGTGTTTCCTGTGCATTACATCTGTTTTTAGCCCAAAATATTTACATATTCTTCGGCGATGGAGACTCCTATCTTAAATGTTACAGAGATGGGAGGTAGCTCTAGACCCCCCTCTAAAGATGGTGTGGGAGATGGTATTGCCCCTCATCTTAATATTATTGAGATTGAGTTTTCCTCACCACAAAAGGACTCATTTCCTCCTCTGGAGAAAAAATCTGTGAGCAGCGAGACGATGGTTAACTATTCTCGGTTCCTGGTCATTGAGAGAATGGATGGTGATTTTCAAAACTGTTCCACTATTAGTGGAAACTGTGTCAAATAAACAAAGCAAAAGACTTTTAGATATAGCGAGATTGGCTGACTATTCTGTAAAGGTTACTCTACACAGAATATTGAATTCCTGTAGAGGTGTGGTATATTGTCCGGACTTCCTAAATTCTTCCATTGAAGAAATCCTAGAAGGACTACGACGGCAACATGTAGTAGGAGTTAAACGAATTACAACTAGAAGGAACGGGCAAACTGTTGATACAGCGAATCACATACTTACAGTTAAACGTAGTGATTTACCTTCAACAATTCGCGGGGCTTGGTACTGGCTACGCGTGCGTCCATATATACCGTCTCCAATGCGCTGTTTCCGATGCCAGAGATTTGAGGGGCGTTTAAATTTCTTAGTCTGTGATAACTTATGTGATAAAGTTAGTCGATATTACAAAGGTATATGTAGCCTATATATATATATATTTGTTAGTTTTTTTTATATTATTTATTCCTATATTTATTTTTATGGATTATCTTACCTCAATCACTAATAATAATAATGCGTCGAACATTGCTACATCGACTAACGACAAAGTATCGATATTATGCACCGAAACATATCCGTATCTCAATGTTTTACAATGGAACTGCAATGGTTTCTTTAGTAAATTACCAGAGATATGCATGCTTATTAATCAATACTCACCGATATGTCTATGTATTCAAGAATCAAAATTCCTAGAATAAAAAAATATCAGATTTAAAGACTACAAAGTATTTAGGAAAGATGCTCAGGATGGTGCAAGAGCTCATGGTGGCATAGCGATTCTTATTAAAAATGAGTGTTCCGCTTCAAAATTAGACATAAATTCAAACTTACAAATTGTAGCCGTTAAGGTTACATATCCTATTGAAGTAACCATATGTTCCATATACTTACCCACCTTAAACCGGACCTTCCAAGATCTTACAAACATAATAAAACAACTCCCAACTCCATTTCTTATTTTAGGTGACTTTAATGCCCATAGTAATTTATGAGGTTCTTTAATAACAGACCAGGCGGGTCATATTATTGGAAAACTTCTAGAAAACGATGATATAGGAATACTAAATACTGGAACGCCGACTCACTTTTCTTCCAGATTTGGCACATTCTCTGCAATTGATCTTTCAATCTTTTCAGCTTCTCTTTTATCATCTATAACTTGGTCTGTCGATGCTGATCTACATCACAGTGACCATTTTCCTATCACGTTACAATTCAGAAAATTTCAATATAATAACCTGATATACTTACCTGAAAAATTGGTGCTTAAGAAGGCCGACTGGAGTTATTTCCAGGATACATTAACAGCGGCTTTTGAAAATACTCACTATTAACGTATTTACTATTATAATTCACGATGTGGGCATCACTTGTATTTCAAAACGTCCAAGAGGAATTTTAAACAAACCTCCAGTTCCGTGGTGGTCTGACGAAATTAAACTTTCAATAAAAGAAAAGAAAAGGGCATTGCAGAAATTTAAAAGTTATCCAACTCAGGAAAACTTAATTAAATTTAAAAATATGAGAGCAATAAGTCGCAGAGCAATATTAACTGCCAAAAGGAAATCGTGGCAAAACTATGTATCGTCCTTAAATACGAATGCGACCCTTACGCTATAGCAAAATCCAAAAGTAATGCCCCAGGCCCTGATGATATTCCACTTGATTTTGTAGCCTGACGGGCTACTTTAATTTAATTTAATTGCTACAACTGCCAGATTGAAACTGGCTTCTCAAGGTTAGCTCAAAATTCCAAGATCCAGGTGATAAACTCAGTTAGTAACGTAGGAATGAAAGACAGACCAACATTCTACCATTGTATAATAATCTTTAACTATATAAATTAAATTAAATTGTATTAAACACATGAAATAATAAAATGTAACGATGTTTATAAAAATTAATTAATTCCTCTAACGGGGCGTTTCGCTCGCTGGTAATCGGGACGTGACGTTCTATTTCGGGACAGATTGTATATATATATTCGTTCCAGTGTCGTGTAGGCATTGCGTCGGACCTGAATAAATAATATTACAGGTTAGCGGACCGCCACGTAATGACGGACAATAACAATACACTCGGTCATGAAATTGTTAAATATACGAAACTGTGGTCAATATCAAACTAAATTGTATGCATACCTAGTGCGTCTTGTGTTTAACGGTGGAACTCCAAGTGTTCAGTTGGTGGACGACGAAATTAATTTGTTTTACCTGCCAGCTGTTTTACTGCCCCAGGTAAGTGAATTTCGATCAAATATACGCTGTTTATGGGCGACGGCCTCTGGCTCGTTCGGCGGGGCTGTCCTGGTGCCGGGAAACTTGTTTCACGGACGGAGTCGTCACCGGCGAGCTCGATTTGGCCTCCCGGGTGTCCAAACTCTGGAGGGCGTCGTCGGCGGGTTCGGCAAAACCCTACTTGTACCCAGGTGTTCTACGTCGTCGTCGTCGGGACTGTGACTGATTTCTAGGTCACTGGGTGCTCGGGAAATGGCGCTGAAGAGTCTCAAGACAATACAAACGTCCAGGTGCTTTGGGAGATGACGTTGAAGAGTCTAAAGACAATCCGAACGTCCATGTGCTTGGGGGATAACGTTGGAGAGTCTAAAAACAATCCCAACGTCCAGGAGCTTGAGAAAACGACGTTGAAGAGTCTGGAGACAATCCGAACGTCCAGGTGCTTGGGGGACGACGTTGGAGAGTCTAAAGACAATCCGAACGTCCAGGAGTTCAGGTAGCTGGTGGGGGTCCTCTCGAAAAGTCCGGACACTCCTGAGGGAGCGTAAGTAAGGAGAGAGAACTGGGAAATTCTAGGAAATTCTGTCTTGTTGGGGCTTCGATTTCTCTTTTTATACCTGGTGCGGGCGTAATCAGAGGTTCGTATCAGGTCGCTGGAGCGGGGATTCGTGGTCTAGGTGCGCAGAGGTGTTACTGCGATTGTTTGCGGTGACGTCACGTCGTACTCTCGGCGCGGTGTTCCGGTACCTAACGTGGTGCAAGCCCAGGGAGAATGCGAGACATTATGTTTAATTACTCGAATCGCGTTCGAGTTGGGCCAAACTTTAAAATTTCATCAAAAGCCTAAGTCCTGGAAAAAAGCTATAATTATTACAATCCCCAAAATCCGTCTGAACCATCACACCGGTGTCGCTCACAAGCTGCATTGCCAAATTACTAGAAAGAATGGTAAATTTCAGACTGAACTGGGTTTTAGAACAACAAGAGTTATTGGCGCGCTACCAATTCGGTTTTAGAAAAGGTCACTCAACTACCGATGCAATAGTGTTTTTGGAAAATGCAATTAATAACTGTTTTCTTTACAACTTGCACGCCTCTGCCATTTTTGTTGACATAAAAAATGCATTTTATACTGTACGACATGATGACATACTTTTCCAGCTCTACGACTGGGGTATAAGAGGCAATTTGCCATTATTTATAGAACGCTTTTTAGATGGCCCTATAATAAATATCAAAGCAAATGATACTTTATCAGATCCATTTATCCTTAAACATGGAACACCACAAGGATCACCGCTAAGTGCCACATTGTTCTTAGTAGCAATCAACTCCTCCTTATTGACGGTTACTAAATCGGTAGTTTACTGAGCATACGTAGATGATATCGTATTATTCAAAGCAAGTAACAGGAACGATGGTATTCAAGAAACACTTCAAAACGGTTTGACAGAACTCTCACGAGCCTTAACAGAACGAAATCTTTCGATATCGATAGCTAAAACCAAAACTATACATTTTTGAAGATAAAGGTCCACTTGCGTTAATCATCCGATATTTACCTTAAACGGAAATGAAATAGAAAATGTAAATTCTTTCAAATATCTTGTTTGATAGAAAGCTTACATGGAAAGCTCATATAGATTACCTGGTTTCTTCTTGCAAGAGAACACACAATGTCATTAAAAATTTGGCTCACACTAGCTGGGGAGCTGAACGAAACATCCTCCTACTCCTTCATAAAACTTTAATACTCTCGAAAATAGATTACGGTTGTGTAGCATATGGTTCTGCTAAACCCAGTAGACTAGCACCACTAAACAATATCCACAACTCTGGCATTCGATATACTACAGGAGCATTCTACACCTGCCCAAGGGCAAGCCTATATGCAGGTTTAGCACTAACTCCCTTGAACTTACGACGCGAGAAAATACTCGCTTGCTATAGAATTAGGGTGCATGCTCATGTTGGACACCCTACCTTATCTCTTTTCCAGAGCGATATATTCTCTGCCCGCTATCAAGAAGAAGATACACGGAATAAATCATCGTCGACCAGATCAACTACTGTAATGGCTACTTTATCTCTGCCAGAATAATTTCTACAGTTAACCGAAAAGAAAACAGAACCACCATGGCTTGAGCAAATACCCGAGATCAGATTAGACTTGTTAAAGATAAACAAAAAAGATATCAACGCAGGTGCAATTAAGCAGCGTTAACTACAATTAATACAGGAATATAAAATTTTTCAATTCCTTTTTACGGATGGTTCAAAATCTGATAATGGAACGGGATATGCGGTAATATGTAATAACGAAATTACCAAATGCTCACTGCCACTCAACATCAGTGTATTTTCTTGGGAAATATTTGTCATACGGACGGCCCTGCAAATATGTTTAGCATCAGATAACGTGTCCTTCATAATTTGTACAGATTCATTATCTGTACTGGAAGCAATTGGAAACAGATTCACATTAGATCCAGTGATAGTAAATATAAAATCTTTATACGGGCTTCTTCTTCGGTCCAACAAAAAGTTAAGTTTCATATGGGTACCCAGCCATGCTGGAATAGTAGCCAATGAAAAGGCTGATTCTGCTGCCAAAGAAGCCGCCGAGGGAATATGCGAAGCTTCAGAAAAATTGTACAGTATTAAGGATATGACATATCAAATCACCACGACAGCGCAGGAGAAGTTTCAAAATACCTGGAGAAATTATAACACCTATTTAAAAAAATTCTTGCCAGTAATAGGAAACTTCTCATATCCCACTAATTTAACTAGAAAGCAGCAAGTTGTGTTGACAAGAATTCGTACAGGTCACACACGGTAGACCAAAAAACATTTATTATCAGGAGAAGACCAGCCAACTTGTGATGAAGGTAACTTACCTTTAACAGTTAACCATATATTGCTAGAATGTAAGAGAGCTCAAATTCGTGGAAATTTAAACAAATTTACATATTACACCGTATGGGCTAATAGCCAAAACAGCTGATGCTCAAAATAAATTTTAAAAAAATTATTATTTTTCAATATAACATCCATCTATATCAACGCACTTATGCCATCTGTCCGGAAGTTAATTTATACCTTAACAAAAATATTCCTACCGGGTGTAAAAATATCTTAACGTTCGTAATCATACTGAAACAATAAGATGAAAGACTTGGTAATGCGAATTATATCAATTTGCACATAAAAAACATGAAAAGCGGTGGGATTCGAACTTCAGCGCCTAAGAGAGTGATTTCAACGGTTGGCGGCAGCTCGTTCGACCACAAAAGAACGCCTTGAATTTGTGCTCGTGGCTCGATTATATACAACGTGCCCATCCTTGCCCATTTTTGTCTTTTTTACAACATTTTCACTGTTTATTTGCCATGAAACAGAATTGAAGGTGGCTTTAATATACTTTGAAAAACATTTCTTTGAATTCTGGTATCAAGATTGTTGTTTCTTATAGACTGATTAAAAAAACCTACTTCTATTTTCAAAATATTCAATTCTGTGTTCCTATTCGTAGTTTTTTTTGGTAAATGGTTTTTAATTCAAGATAAAATTATGTGTTACGTCCCTAAGGCAATTTCTAGTTTTATTTCCTTCAGCCGCTGTTAGTATTTTCCACAATAATAAACCCAATAGCAGTAAATTGGCATTTCTGTTCTGAATTTCAAACAAAAAGGGAGCGTGTGAAACGAATTCAAAAATGTAATAATATACCGGGCGTTCTATTTACAATAGAAGTTAATAAATGCTGTCGCATCTAGATAGTGCACAAAACATATACAGATTGCGGCAGGCGACTAGGATCATAGCAAAAGTAAGGGAACTTTACATGTGGCCGTAATTGGATTTCAAAAATTTAAAAATAGAATATATACCTTGTATTTATCATGATCCTAACGATCGACCGTTATCGCACATTGATTGTTTGTTTGTTAAACACCACGACGGCCACATGCGTATTCTCCTTGCTTTTGCAATGGTCCTAGTTGCCTGCTGCAATCTGTATATGAAGTTTCAAATCATACCTCGTATGCATGCAACACACTTCATGACTTGATTATGTGAAAATGTCAAAACTATAGGTAACTGTAACATTTTTGGCAACACCAAAATGTAAAAATATTGCCACTAGATCTATTCAAGTGTATCCGATTTTATTGGCGACAATTGTACTACATAACTACACTGTATTAAAAAAGTTTTCATAACACCTACTTGTTATTTGTCAATAACAGAACTGTCAATCTGATTGAAAAGTTCCCCATAACAAACATGGCTGTTATACAATTAACAGCCTAGGTCGTTAAGAAATAACTATGGAGTAACAGAGCAGTAACATTTTATCAATATTTATTCAACATGAACACTGGCAATACTGAAATGTATCGTTGGTGACACTGTAAGTCTATGTCAAGTTCGAAGTTAGCAGATTAGGTTTTGCGTCAGTCCGTGTCAAAATTGATGTAAAACCTAACCTGCTAACATCGAATTTGACATAGACTTACAGTGTCACCAACAATACATTTCAGTATTGCCAAACGTAATTTTTTCCATAGGTTACTTTGATAAGACGATTTTTCTAACACCCGTTACTAATACTATTTAACTTTTTCATTTAAATTGCGCTAAAATTTTAATTTTTGTAGGTGTTATGAAAAATATTCAACGACATACGGCCGTTATCGCATCTAGCTAACTCATATAAATTCGTTAGCCTCAGTCTGACGGCTTCGGCCACAAATGTATCCTCGTTTGTTAGATGCTTACTAACGGCCTTATGTCGTTAATAACTATTTCAGACCAGATCAGATCATGTTAGAGACACAGTTTAGTGGGTGTAAACAAAACTCTTTTTTATAAATCTGCCTTTTTAGTCAACGTCACATTGAATTGATTTCAGGGTTGTGGTTCACAGTCAAACCAGCGTTGCCAGTTGCACGCAAAACCTTGATGTTGTAATTTTTATTTTGAGCTTAACGATATGAATTTATCTGTAAATATTTCATTTGTTAGCTATTTCAAAAAAAAATGATGATTGTAGATAGTCTATAGTCTAATAATGTTAAATCAGTTTATTCCAGTGACATAAAGTAACAATGTTTAAATAACATTTTAAAGATGGTAGAATATTTTAATAGTCATGTTATATACTTCTGAACTTGAAAATCAATGAAGATTCCATTTTTCCTATTCGAATTTATACCGCAATAATGTCAATATGTTCTAGAAATGTGTTTGGTCCTTCGATCATATCCAAACTATTATAGGATTAATTTATATATTTCACTATACTCTTTCTTAAACCAACCACTGCAACTAATGTAAATATAACGAAAAGTTGTTTTCTTTTGTGTGTCGGATGTGCATTGTGAACAGAGTTGTTCTACCAACTTCATGTTCTAAAATATCCTTCGCTTCTGCTAGTAACCTGTTCAAATAAAAAATATATTTTTGAAATTATATTATCAAATAAGTCGTTGTAAGTCTTCTAAATGTATATTCTAAATATAAATCTGTTTATTTTCTACTGCTTGTTGTTTATATCTGTGATAGAAGGTATATAATGTAGTTGCTGAAACCCTAGAGCAAAAAAAGCGGGCATAATGATAACTTTCGCTTATTATGCCCTTTCGACGTACGGCCGCTCTTTACGCCCTAGGACGTTATGGACTGCTTTTCAAGCTTTTCAATTTATTTACTTATTCAAACGGACATAAACATCTTTAAAGTTCCCTTGGTACTATACAAGACAAAAGAAACTGGGACAGCTCTTGATAGACATTTTAGCATAATTTCATAATTTAAACAAGACATTACACAATTATATTTACTATAACAATTTTGATCTACAGCAATGTCTAAACAAGTTAGCAATTAAGTTAGAACTATACATAGTAAGGCAGTCACAGTCACAAGAGACCATAGTAACTGTCCCAGTCTTTTTGCCTTGCATAGTACATAAATAACTATTTTGGTCATATGCCGAAACACAAATTTTGGTAACTGTTTCGCTTTAAAATTTTGTACGCAATTGTTTGTGGTACCTGTAATTACAATTAAATATTAACGTGAAACATTCATAGAAGAGAAGATGCAACGTCTTCGCAGAAGGTATGCAACTTCAAGAAGAAAAATGTCACTTACCTCAAATATATCAGTCAGTAGAAAAATCATTTTTGGCGTTTTTTAAAGTGTCCCAAATTTTTCTTAGTTTATATTTTAGTTTTATTGAAATTTGGTTTGGCATTTTAGTAGCTAAGTATTTGTTTATATTTTCTGAATTTGACGTTGATTAGTATTGCTCAGAAAACTAAATTTCGTTATTTCACTTAGAGTAATCCTAATACTGCGTACTTAGCAAAATAGTACTATTTACATCTCCTAGTATTCAACATCTGACATAATAACAAGCTGTACAAATTTAAACTAAATTTAATACGAACGTAATAAATTTAAATCATGGTCTGTTCTGGACTAGAGACATCGTGAATACAGTATACATTTACAGTACCCAGTCATTTTGAATGCGATAGGTACACAAAGAATCATTAGAAATGAAGAGGGCTGTGGAAACAAAATTACAGTAAGTAGTTGATTTACGTTTTCTGAATGGTCTATACATGATCAGAAATATTATTTACATTGACAGCTCTATAAAATTTTTGAAAATTATAGTAGCTTTCTAAAAACATTGTTTCAAGTGTGTAACATGTATTGCAGAACCCTGTTCATTTTCAATGATCGTCAGTGTACACATATGGCATTAACGTATTACGTATATTTATGTGCCAAGATGTGTAACATCTACTTTTCGTACTTTTTACGTTTTAATTATTGAACTAAAACCTACCAGACCTTTATTACGCAATTATAGTTTTTTTTTTTTTTTTTTTTTTTTTTTTATTAAAATAACTGTTTGCAATCTGTAAAAGATACAATAAGCAAAATATATGTTACAATTTGTAAAATGTCATGTTTAAAAATGTGGGAGCGGCATTCCTTTGAATGACACTCTTTTGTTACTGTTTGCGCACTATTATGAGTTAATTAACTGAATCTATATGGTAGTTCAAGTGGTTTAAACCGTTTCAGTCTATGTGTGTCCTCACTATTGTCAAGCAGGTTAACTGCATAAACGTTGGTGTGGTACGATAGTTTGTTTAAGTATTTGACACTGCCTTCACTTATTTCTTCTCTCACTGTTTTCACTTTTAGGTCCTTTATGATGTCTGCGTTTCTTACGTAGTATGGCGCATCACACATAACGCGGAGTGTTTTATTTTGGAACCTTTCTATGATTTGAAGAGTTGAGTTTGCTGCAGTGCCCCAAAGCTGAAGGCCGTATGTCCAGATTGGTTTGAACGCGACCTTGTATATTAACACCTTGTTTGATAGGGATAGCTTGGATCTGCGTCCGAGTAGCCAATAGTGTTTCCGTAGTTTCAGTCCCAATTGTATCCTCTTTTTCCAGACATGAGTTCTCCATGTCAGTCCTTTGTCTAAATGCATCCCTAAGTATTTTATTTCGTTGACTTGAGCTATTGGAGTGTTGTTTAAAAAGACGGGTGGTGGGCTGCCTTTACATTTGGTGAAAGTAATATTAGCTGATTTATCCTCGTTGATCTTAACTCTCCATTTTCTGGCCCATTTTTCCACTTCATATAAGTTCAGTTGTAGTAGTGTAGCAGCTACCGTGGGATCCTTGTGTTTGACTAGAACCACCTTGTCGTCGGCAAACGTGGCCGTAATTGAATGACTGCTTGTAGGAAAATCTGCCGTGAAGAGTAGGTACAGAATTGGACTGAGTATGCTCCCTTGTGGAACTCCGGATTTAATTGGATTCAGCTCTGACAGTTCTTGACCATATTTTACCTGGAAATACCTTTCTTCCAAGAATGACCTAAGGATAGTATAGTAGCAGTGTGGAATTGTTTTTTTAAGCTTATATAAAAGCCCTTTGTGCCACACTCGGTCGAAGGCTTGGCTGTCGTCCAGGAAAACCGCGGAACAGTATTTCTTTTCTTCGAAGGTTGTATTGATTTCATCCACGATCCTATGCACCTGTTGAACTGTTGAATGACCTTTTCTAAACCCGAATTGGTGGTCTGGTATCAAGTTCATATCCTCTATGATTGGTTCTAATCTCTTCATGAGTAGTTTTTCGAAAAGTTTGCCCATGATAGGTAAGAGGCTGATAGGTCTATATGAGGAGACCTCGTTTTGTGGTTTATCGGGTTTAGGAATGAGGATCATTTGTGCGACCTTCCATTGGGACGGGAAGTAGCCTAGTCTTAACACTGCGTTGCATATTAACGTTAGCATAACAACGCCTTTACGAGGAAGTTCTTTGAACAATTGGCCGGAGATGAGGTCATAGCCTGGAGATTTTTTTGGATTTAGGTTATATTTGATCATCTCCTTTATTTCACTAACTGTAAAGAGGTTTGGTAGTGGCGTCATCTGGTACGGTGCTTCCAGTGCCTCGTTTATTTCTTGTTCCTCGTTTAAGGGTATTTGAGATGGTAGTGGTTGGAACACTGATGTGAGGTGGTTGGCGAAGGTTTCTGCTTTCTCTTTATCTGAGCGTGCCCAGGATCCGTTATTTCTTTGTATGGGGGGTATTGGCTGATGTTGGTGTTTAATGTTTTTTGTTGCCTTCCACAGCGCAAAGTCGGAGTCTGCTGTGGCGCTCAGGTTTTGTAAGTAGTCTTGGAAGGAGTCATTTTTTAGCTCTTTTATTAATTTTTTTAGTTCTGAGGCTGCCTGGTTGTACCGTCTTCTGTCTGAAGGGTAGTGTGTGGATTGCCAAATTCTTCTCAACCGTCTTTTTTCCGCAATTTTGTGCTTGATTACTAGGGGACACTTTTCGTTTATTCTCTTGGCCGGTATTTCAGGTGTAGCTTGCCATGCAGCGTCTTGTAATAATTTGGTGAACCTGTATACTGTTAGTTCTAGGTCTTCTTTGGTTTTTAAAGGAATTCTTAGATCTACCTGGTTGTCCAATATTTTTCTGAAATAGTCCCAGTTGGTTCTTTTATTGCTTAATTTTATTGGTTTTTCTTTTTCAATAATAGAGGTGCTTACTGTAGCTACGACGGGGGAATGGTCCGAATGTAGGTCCCAATTTGGTGTGATTTTCAGATAGCCAGGTGCGATTCCTTTTGTTAGGAAAAAGTCGAGGAGATCCGGCTTCTTCCCCGGGTCAGCCGGCCAGTAGGTCGGTTGATATGTTGACAAGTGACCTAGTTGTAGTTCTTGTACCACTTGGTAAAGCGTTTTTCCTCTACCTGGAGGTGATAACCTGGAGCCCCATAGTGTGTGTTTCGAGTTATAGTCTCCTCCAGCCAAGAATCTGGGTCCTAAGGTGCTGAACAAGTCTATAAAGCCTTTCTTGCTTGCGGGGTAATTTGGTGGACAGTATACCGCTGAGATCGCTAAGGGTCCCTGCCAGTCTTCCAACATAATGCTAGTGGCTTGCATGAAGTCTTCTTTAAATTCTGGAAGTTGATGGTGTTTCATTTGATTTCTGATAATGATGGCTGTTCCCCCTCGCGCGAACCTTTCTGCGTCTGGATGATTTGTTGTGTATGTGGTATAGTTCGGAATTTTAAAGTAGGTTTTATTAGAGCAGTGTGTTTCGGCAATCAGTAGTATATCTATATCGTTATGTATGAGGAATATTTCTATTTCTTGTTTGTGATTGAGAATGCCGTTTGCATTCCATAACGCTATTTTAAATATTTGAGCCATTTTTCCCAATTAATGCTTCTCTGAGAAGTTTGATTTGTTGTGTTAGGTCGTTTATGGTTTTTTGCTGGTCTTGAATTGTTTGTTGCATAGCTAATATAACCGCAGTTAGGTTGTTGGCTTGTTGGTCTGGTGACTGAGGCGAATTTTGACGGATTTGTGGTAAAGGTGGGAATTGGGTGCTATATGCTCCTAATTGTGTTTGACTAAGTGCCTGGAAATTATTTGGGAACTGGTGGGTGTTGTTATGATCGGTTGAGACTATGTTTCTGTTTGTTTGTTGATGTTGGCTTTGGGGAGGGTAAGGAGACGCTGCTTGGGTGTTGTATGTCGGTTGTGAGGCTGGATGTTTGTTTTGGTGTAAGCTGAATTGGGGGTGGTAGGGGAATCTTCTGCGTAGTATTTCAAGATGAACTTTGCAACCTTTATAGTTTGCTGGGTGGTCGCCTTGGCAAAGCACGCATTTGGCTGGATTACCGTCCTTTTTATTTTTGACGCATGTGCGGTAGTCGTGAAGTCCAGCGCATTTTACGCATCGCGCTGGTCTCGTGCAACGGTTTCTGGTGTGACCATAGCATTGGCAGTTTTTACATTGTGGGATTTGTTGTTTTCTTCTTGGTTCTTCAAAATCTACCACTGCGTTACCAATGCGTTTGATTTTGAATATATCTTTGTTGTTGGATTTTTGCAGAATATCAATGAAAAATAGGTTCTTCTTTTGTTTTGTCTCTCTGTTTAGTACGTTCATTATGCTTACAACTTCGTGACCTTCTTTTTTTAGGAATTCTTTAATGAATTGTTCACTGGTTGTGTAGTGTAAATTTCTTAGTACCACTCTATACTTTTTCTCTTCATCAAGGCTATATGTGTGTCTTGCAACCTTATGCTGGTCCAATGCATCACGTATCTTCTTGTAATCGGCTATATTATCAATTTGCAATTTTACTTTATTACCTGGCATTAGTTGGTACCAATAGTTATTTTTGTTGATATGAGTTTCGATGAGGGTAATCAGCGGGTTAATTGCTGTTACGAAGTGTAAGATAAATACCGGAACTTTCTCTTTATTTTCCGTTGTTGCATTATTGCTGGATGCGTTGGTATCATTTGCATTTGATAAGGGTTGGTATCTGTTTTGAGTTGTTACCGTTGTGTTTGTATTTTGGGGGGTGTTGGTTTTTTTCCTTTTGTTTCTTGGTTTCACTTCTTGGAAGTCATTAAGAACCATATGCCCTGTATCATCGCTGTTAATTGACATGTTGTCAGGGGGGATGGCTGTCCCGTTTGATGTTGTTTGCGATATTGTGGGGGTATGGGGTGTATAATAATTTATGTGAGGCGCAGCCGGCCCTGTCTGATTGATGAATGGTGTTTGATTGTAGATTGGGGGACCATGCTGGTAGCAGGAACTGTGGGCTGCTGTGGAGTACACCTCTGGTTGCTGTTGATAACTCTGAGGAGGAGTTAGCGGCCATTGAAGCATCTGGCTGTATGTTGGATTTGCAGGATTTATTTGATTTGTGAACATTGGGTTTTGTGAGTGTACTGCGGCTTGTGGTAACATATAACTTTGTGGCGTTAGCATTTGTGTGCCCGCGTATTGTGATTTTTGCTGTTGTCCTCCGGGGTTTGTGTGAGGATTAATGAAGTGGGAATTATTAAGATTAACGGGGAATCCATCGCTGTTCCCTTGCATTTTTAATTTTACACTGCTAGCTTTTAGTTGTAAATAAACTTACTTGTTGTTATTTCTGTAGGTAAACTTGACCTCAGGTCGGCAAATGCTTGGGCTGAATGATAACGGAACGATTCGAACACGTCAATGCACTTTGAAGGTCTGTGCAAAACTCGCAATTATAGTGGTTTTGATTTCGACTTTTTATGTTTTGTTCTGTTTTGTACAGAATGTAATAATTTAAAAAACTAAAACTTTGGGGCGCTCTACTTGATTCTTGGGTGATGGAAACCGGCTTGCACTACTACTTTGCTCGATGTGGGTACAATTTTCTCGCTCCTGCTTTGCTTACAAAATCCATGAATGCGCTAGTGTACTTGTACGGCAGCTAAGTTAAGTTGTATTACATTGCTACAACTTGATTTTGCTTTTGGCGGGATCGTAAAAGTAGCGATGTGCTGCACGGCTTGGGAGACACTCAGCTAATTTTTTACTTTTAAAATTATTACGTTACGTTTGTATTCACCCCAAAGCTTATACAACTAATGTTCAACGATTTGTACTAATTACTATTACGATAGGCAAAGAATTATGCCAAAAATAGGGGTTTACAAATAGATTGTGTTGGCGTTAAAATATTACCGACGCTCTTTTTCTACAGTTGTTTCCAGAGAGAGAATTTGTTTCTATTTATAAATACACACATCACTGAAGATTGTCATGGCAACCAACAAATTGTAACTAATGCGTAATATATTTTATCAACATTTCAATTGTCAGGCTAAACGTCAACTTTCCGACATTTTAGGTTAAAACTGTTATGTCAAGCAAAACAACTCCTGCAGTTCCTCTAGTGGTTTTAAAGGCTAGCTACAGCTATAATTCGAGTAAGTGAACTTACGTAAATTTATTAAGTGCTATAATAATGCTTTAAATGAATGTTTCATAGTGCAGCTTGATATGAACCGTTAAACAGATCGAATAAAAACAAAGGAAACGTACGCCGCCCGAAAGGCGCCCGAAGAACAAAGAATATTACATCTGTTTAACAAACCGCCGCGATCCTACGCAGAAGTATCTTTCAAAACCCTAAAATCATAAAAATAAGTGTCCTTACAACGAATTTCTAAAGTGCAGCAAGATTGCAACCATAAACTTTATTGGAGCCGGCCGGCCAAGAAAGGTGACAGCCAGCGAAATACGCCTCACGAATGTTTGCAGATTAAATTAAGAATTTTTAACTAAAACGCCCTTAAAACAGAGTGCGCTCTGTTTTAATCACACATAAAGGATACCAGAAGATAGGAAAAATTAACCGCTACCTATTAAAACAAACCACAGAGCGCTAGCACATATACAGGTGGAGAAAAAGCAATTTTTCCATCAGGCAGCCAAACACGCGCCCGGGAGAGCGGCCGAGAGTTCAGCGGCCCGAGGAAAGGCATATTGTAACGAAGAAATCAGGGGCCACGACCGAGTACAGCGGGCAAAGATGCAGATTACAAATTAAATTTTAATTAACGGAAGGAAGCGTCCCAGAAAAGCGAAATTGGTCTCAAAAATCTTATAAAAATAGCGCGCAACCGATCAAAGCATAATAAACTTTTTAACACACGCCATAAGAATAATACTTAATTAAGCTTTACGCGGAACATTGCATTAAAAATTCCAAGTTGAGCTAATTTTTACTCAAAACATAGCAAATTGGGTGTCGTTAGAATCGGCATTTCATCAACTATTGATTGCGACTCAAACCAAGTCGATAATTGATCACGCCGCTCAATTAAATGCTATAATTTCAAAATATATCGAAATCGGGCAAAACATCCCTTCTACTTCGACCAATGAGCGTCGAGATCGCGTTGGACAAAGGACTGGCTCCTTTAAATAGTCAGACGCTGGCAGTAAGAAATCACTCAGCCAAGGTGAGTCCACCAGGAACCATCCAGCCTTCCATCGCCGACTCAGCCAAGGAGAGTCCACCAGCCGCCACTTCAGCTTCCAGGACTACCAGCAGCCACTTCAGCTCCAGGACCAACAGCCGTTTCACTGGACTTAGCTGTCTGCCGCCTTCGTGGGACTTGGAGTTCGAGCCACTTTCGCTACCAGGAACCATTCAGCCTTCCATCGCCAACTCAGCCAAGGAGAGTCCACCAGGAACCATCCAGCCTTCCATCGCCGACTCAGCCAAGGAGAGTCCACCAGCCGCCACTTCAGCTTCCAGGACTACCAGCAGCCACTCCAGCTTCCAGGACCACCAGCAGCCACTTCAGCTCCAGGACCACCAGCCGTTTCATCTACTGGACTTAGCTGTCTGCCGCATCTTCGTGGACTTAGAGCCGATCCATTTCACTGGACTTAGCTGTCTGCCGCATCTTCGTGGACTTAGAGCCGATCCATTTCACTGGACTTAGCTGTCTGCCGTCTTCGTGGGACTTGGGATTCGAGCCACTTCAGCTTCCAGGACCAGCTAGCAGCTCCAGCCTCTCCAGAGCCTATCACCCTCGTGGACTTAGAGCCAATCCTACGCATTGGACTCTGCTGCCTGCCGTCTTTGGAAAGCCACTTTCGCCAGCCGCCGCCTCCGCCCAGGAGATCCGCACTGCCGCCGACGTTGCCGCCGCCGCTGCTCACAGCCCGCCGCCCCGTCGCCAGTCGCCACCGCCGCCGCTGCAACCGCCGAAGGAAGCCGCCAACCGCCGCCTCCGCCAAGGAGACCCGCACTGCCGCCGACGTTGCCGCCGCCGCTGCTCTCAGCTCGCCGCCCCGTCGCCAGTCGCCACCGCCGCCGCTGCCACCGCAAAAGGAAGCCGCCAGCCGCCGCCTCCGCCAAAGGAGATCAGCACTGCCGCCGACGTTGCCGCCGCCGCTGCTCACAGCCCGCCGCCCCGTCGCCAGTCGCCACCGCCGCCGCTGCAACCACTGGAGGAAGCCGCCGGCCCCGCCTCCGAAGGACCACACCCGCTTCCAATCGCGGATGCCAATCCGCCATTTTCTTTTCTTTTTCTGTATATAAATGTTACCTAGTTATAAGCTTATTTGTATGTGTAAATATAATAAACTTTGTTCCAATCAAATCCAGTGTCTAGCTGAGGGTAACGCCCAACCACCCTCCTCTTCCGAAACCGACGCCATTGAAGTAACCCTACCGCTGAGCTTAGACGTAGGCTTGTTAATTGTCGCCCGGAACGTGGAGCAAACCTGTGGTGGACACCAGAGGGAAGTCACGCCCACTACAATGGTGAAGTCAAGAAGGAAGGGAAACATGGAGACAACTCCGCCAAGGATCAACGAAGAACCTCAGCGGACACCGCGACAAGGAGGAAGTCTGAACAGTTCGGAAATAATAGAAGACAGCGCACCCTCATTTCCGTGTGGACAAAGGACACCGCCTCCAAGTCCCAGCCCAGTGCGACAGGAAGTCAACGAAGACAACCAACAGCAAATGGCACACCACCTTGCGAACCTAGCAGCTACAGCAGCAGGAACCAATCAACCAGCACCACTTCTGGGAGTGGTAGAAAACACCCAGTGGCGCCCAGAACAAGCTCCAGCAGCACCAACGATCACATTAACGGACGAACAATTCCAGGCACTTTTGGGACGAATGGCTGTGCCCAAAAAAGTCGATCTCCCACCAACATTTAAGGGCGAGGAGTTAGACCACCCCCAAGAGTTCATCGCAGAGTGCGCCCGCTACCATGCGCAAAGCGGATGTACTACAACAGAACTAATGAAAGTAGCCACAAACTGTCTCCAGGGGAAGGCTAGCCAATGGTGGAAACCATACGCTTCACTCCCGCTCTCCTGGAATGAATTTGAAGAAAGGCTGTTAAAGAAATTCGATAGCGCAGATGTACGAGCCTCCTTGAAAACACAGCTCTACGGGCAAAAACAGGGACTGAAAGAAAATGGCGAACTCTTTCTTCTTCGGAAGATACAACTGATAGCCGATTGGACAACGAACAGTCAGTGGGAGCCAGCATTCCCGTAATGATAGAACTGTTAAAACCGGCCCTTCGGCCTTACCTACATGTCGCAGTGCCGGAAACAATTGAGGAACTATTGGACAAGGTGGCTGCAATTGAGAAAGACATGGACGACCGCGCACCAACGCCAAACCGCGAGACACGCCCACGAGAGCCAGCCGAGCCAAATCTACCCCGCTGCTATTTTTGCCCAGGACGCCACTTCAATAAGGATTGCCCACGACGCCACCGGCCAGCACCACAGGCAACAGGAGAAGCTCCCGTGAACGCCCCCGAAGCAAGACAACTACCATCGCCGGAAAACTGGCGGAGGCCCGGGCACATCGAGGCCGAAGCACCGCCCAGGGCCCAACCCAATGCTCCACGATAAGTACGGCCAACTGCCACAACCTCCCGTATATCATGGTGAACCTCGGATCACCACAGCGGGAGATGCGTGCCCTGATAGATTCAGCAGCCACGCATAATTTCATTAGCGCCAAGCTAGTGCAGCATCCTGAGACGGGTAGCTACGCACAAAGAACGGCCAAAATGGCCAAAGAACAGGCAACCCTGACCCTACGAGGAGAAACAAGCTTGGAAATGCAGATCGGTAGAAATAACTACGTCATACAGTGCATCATAGCAGAGGAATTAAGGGAGGACATCATTCTCGGACTACCGTGGCTTACGGAACACGAGGCTACCTTTGATTTCGCACGGCGTTGCATACACCACGGCATGAGGACCCGAGAAACCACTCATTGCCTGGTCGAGCAACACGACCCGCGTCCAGCGAATGACCCGATGGAACTTCCCCAGTTGAAGCATGACTTCCCTCGCGAGCAGGAACACAACCTCTATCAGCTACTGGAAGACTTCCCCGAAATTTGGAGGCCCTCGGCGCCACCTACGCGCACCCTGCAGCACGAGATTCATGTGAAAACCGATGCCCCTATACGCAGCCCAAATTACCGATATTCCGAAACAAAAAAGAAGATCATCGCCGAGCAAGTAGAAGAGATGCTGGCACGCGGTTTCATCGAGCCTAGCCAGTCACCACATAACTCGCCAATCGTCATCGTGGAGAAAATGGATTCTACACCCCGGTTCTGCTTGGACTTTCGTAGGCTAAACGAAGCCACCATCAATGAGCCGGCGGTACTACCCTTGATCCACGAAACCATCAAAGATCTAGGTTCAGCGAGCATCTTCTCCTCACTTGACTTAAAGTCGGGGTACTGGCAGATAAGTTTACACCCCCAAGCCAAACCCTACACCGCGTTCACGACTCCGGATGGCGCAGCCTATCAGTTTCGAGTCATGCCATTCGGGCTCAAGACGGCACCAATGACCTTTCAGAGGCTGATGGCCCGGGAAGTACTGGTAGGGTACCTCCACAAATTCTGCCTCGTGTATTTAGATGACATCATCATTTACTCGGAATCATGGGAGCAGCACCTTCAACACCTCCGAAAGGTATTCGAACGACTACAGGAACATGGGCTCATATGCTCGCCAGAAAAATGCCACTTCGGGAAATCCACACTGCACTACCTAGGGCATATCGTTGGCCCAGAGGGAAACGAACCTCAACCAGGTCACGTGCAGCAGGTCATCAACGCCCCGCCCCCTACTAACCGAAAGGGGTTACGACAGTTCCTAGGCATATGCAATTGGCTACGCGAGTACATTCCCCGATTCGCCGACGTTGCGGCCCCTCTCACCGACCTACTAAGCACTAAAAAGCGCTGGACTTGGACCCCAGACGTTCAGCAAGCATTTCACCAAGTGAAACAATTGTTTCAGACACCGCTGAAGTTAGCCCGACCCGATGCTTCTCGCCCCTTCATTTTACAAACAGACGCCAGCAAATTTGGCATCGCCGCCGTGCTCTACCAGGAACGTCCCGATGGAGGTCGAGACGTCATCTCCTACGCCAGCACCCGGTTCCTGCCAGCCGAACAACGTTATCACTCCAACGAACAAGAGTGCCTAGCCGCCGTATGGGCGATAAAAAAATATCGGCCCTACTTAGAAGGCAGGCAGTTCACCCTCCGGACCGATAACCGCGCCCTCACCTGGCTCAACACCTTGAAGGACCAGCGAGCTAAACTCACGCGTTGGGCTCTCCTGCTACAGGAGTTCCACTTCACAATCGAGCATTGCCCCGGAAAGCACAACGAGTTGCCGGACGCGCTATCTCGACAGCCGACTGGACAGCCGGCCGAAGCAGTGTGGGATGACCCGACAGTACTGCTACCTCCCATTCACAACAAGCGCTTCGCCCAAAAACGTGTAACGGCCAGCCAACCCGCTAAGAAAGGATTTCCCAGGTTCCAGGAACCCGCTACAGGAAATCAGGCGGCCAGCAGCCAAACACCACACGGTGAGGACTCACCGAGGTATCAACGGGCAAGCAGCCGTGCTACCGTCACGGAGCCACCAGGCAAGCCATCCCTAAGCCTGCTGGACGCAGTCGAAGAAACGTTATGGGAGACCATTGCACAGGACCAAAGGCAGGATAATTACTGTCAAGATTTAGTCAACTCCTGGCACCAAAGCTACTTCGTCGAGGACCCAACCCCGGATCTCGTAGCCGTCCAGGAGAATTATCGAATAGAGGATGGGTTGCTTTACCACCAGACGGATCAAGGCCCAAGACTGTTTGTCCCGGAGAGAAGCCGACCCAGGGTCATTTACCAATACCATGATCAAGACTTAGCTGGACATCCCGGCATCGCCGAAACAACACGAGCCATCCGCTCACATTTTCATTGGACGCGTTTACGAGAAGATGTCCGGAACTACGTCCGCCAATGCCTGCTCTGCTTGAGATGCAAGAAGGGCCGCCACCAAGCCAAAGCCACCCTGAGGCCTCACCAACCCAACCGAGCGTGGGACACGATTGCGCTCGACCTCATGGGGCCCTACCCCTCGTCAGCCACCGGGAAGAAGTTCATCCTGGTAATAAACGACCTCTTCACCCGGTGGACTGAAGCCTTCGCTTTAGCCAAAGCCACCGCCCCCATCATCATCCGCACCTTGCGAAATGAAGTCTTTCCCCGCTTTGGGTACCCGAGCGCCATGCTGACCGATAACGGGCGTCAGTTCATCAGTGAACAATGGATGAGAGCCTGCCAGGAGTGGGATATCCAGCCATGGACGACCGCCATCTATCACCCCCGAGCCAACCCAACGGAGCGAAGGAATCAAGAAATAAAAAAGGGGCTCCGCCTGCACCTACAAGGAGGAAACCATCGCGAGTGGGACAAGCATCTTCCCGCGACCCTATTTAACTTACGGAATCGCCATAACACCGCCCTAGGGTGTTCCCCAGCATACGCCATGTTCGGAAAGGAATTAGACCGCCCCGGGGAATGGAGGTTCCGACACCCCACGCTGCTGCCCGAAACGCCCCACGAACCACGGACCCACAACCGCGGAGCACGGGACACAGGCATCCGGAACCGAGCCATCGACCAGCGCCAAGAAGCACCGGACGCCGACAACCCCACGTTTCAACCCCAGCAGTGGGTCATGGTGAAAAATCACCCTCTCTCAGACGCCATCGCCGGGATCCATGCAGGGTTCCAACCAAAATGGAGTGGACCCCACCAAATCTTGGACCAACTTGGCCCAAGCATCTATAGGGTCCAAAGAGGACAACAGGCCCTCAAAATTCACGCAGACCAACTCCGCCCCTTCTCTCCCTAATCTTTTTTGCCCGGATCGCGGACGCCAAAGGAGGGGGGAATTGATATGAACCGTTAAACAGATCGAATAAAAACAAAGGAAACGTACGCCGCCCGAAAGGCGCCCGAAGAACAAAGAATATTACATCTGTTTAACAAACCGCCGCGATCCTACGCAGAAGTATCTTTCAAAACCCTAAAATCATAAAAATAAGTGTCCTTACAACGAATTTCTAAAGTGCAGCAAGATTGCAACCATAAACTTTATTGGAGCCGGCCGGCCAAGAAAGGTGACAGCCAGCGAAATACGCCTCACGAATGTTTGCAGATTAAATTAAGAATTTTTAACTAAAACGCCCTTAAAACAGAGTGCGCTCTGTTTTAATCACACATAAAGGATACCAGAAGATAGGAAAAATTAACCGCTACCTATTAAAACAAACCACAGAGCGCTAGCACATATACAGGTGGAGAAAAAGCAATTTTTCCATCAGGCAGCCAAACACGCGCCCGGGAGAGCGGCCGAGAGTTCAGCGGCCCGAGGAAAGGCATATTGTAACGAAGAAATCAGGGGCCACGACCGAGTACAGCGGGCAAAGATGCAGATTACAAATTAAATTTTAATTAACGGAAGGAAGCGTCCCAGAAAAGCGAAATTGGTCTCAAAAATCTTATAAAAATAGCGCGCAACCGATCAAAGCATAATAAACTTTTTAACACACGCCATAAGAATAATACTTAATTAAGCTTTACGCGGAACATTGCATTAAAAATTCCAAGTTGAGCTAATTTTTACTCAAAACATAGCAAATTGGGTGTCGTTAGAATCGGCATTTCATCAACTATTGATTGCGACTCAAACCAAGTCGATAATTGATCACGCCGCTCAATTAAATGCTATAATTTCAAAATATATCGAAATCGGGCAAAACATCCCTTCTACTTCGACCAATGAGCGTCGAGATCGCGTTGGACAAAGGACTGGCTCCTTTAAATAGTCAGACGCTGGCAGTAAGAAATCACTCAGCCAAGGTGAGTCCACCAGGAACCATCCAGCCTTCCATCGCCGACTCAGCCAAGGAGAGTCCACCAGCCGCCACTTCAGCTTCCAGGACTACCAGCAGCCACTTCAGCTCCAGGACCAACAGCCGTTTCACTGGACTTAGCTGTCTGCCGCCTTCGTGGGACTTGGAGTTCGAGCCACTTTCGCTACCAGGAACCATTCAGCCTTCCATCGCCAACTCAGCCAAGGAGAGTCCACCAGGAACCATCCAGCCTTCCATCGCCGACTCAGCCAAGGAGAGTCCACCAGCCGCCACTTCAGCTTCCAGGACTACCAGCAGCCACTCCAGCTTCCAGGACCACCAGCAGCCACTTCAGCTCCAGGACCACCAGCCGTTTCATCTACTGGACTTAGCTGTCTGCCGCATCTTCGTGGACTTAGAGCCGATCCATTTCACTGGACTTAGCTGTCTGCCGCATCTTCGTGGACTTAGAGCCGATCCATTTCACTGGACTTAGCTGTCTGCCGTCTTCGTGGGACTTGGGATTCGAGCCACTTCAGCTTCCAGGACCAGCTAGCAGCTCCAGCCTCTCCAGAGCCTATCACCCTCGTGGACTTAGAGCCAATCCTACGCATTGGACTCTGCTGCCTGCCGTCTTTGGAAAGCCACTTTCGCCAGCCGCCGCCTCCGCCCAGGAGATCCGCACTGCCGCCGACGTTGCCGCCGCCGCTGCTCACAGCCCGCCGCCCCGTCGCCAGTCGCCACCGCCGCCGCTGCAACCGCCGAAGGAAGCCGCCAACCGCCGCCTCCGCCAAGGAGACCCGCACTGCCGCCGACGTTGCCGCCGCCGCTGCTCTCAGCTCGCCGCCCCGTCGCCAGTCGCCACCGCCGCCGCTGCCACCGCAAAAGGAAGCCGCCAGCCGCCGCCTCCGCCAAAGGAGATCAGCACTGCCGCCGACGTTGCCGCCGCCGCTGCTCACAGCCCGCCGCCCCGTCGCCAGTCGCCACCGCCGCCGCTGCAACCACTGGAGGAAGCCGCCGGCCCCGCCTCCGAAGGACCACACCCGCTTCCAATCGCGGATGCCAATCCGCCATTTTCTTTTCTTTTTCTGTATATAAATGTTACCTAGTTATAAGCTTATTTGTATGTGTAAATATAATAAACTTTGTTCCAATCAAATCCAGTGTCTAGCTGAGGGTAACGCCCAACCACCCCTTCTTACGCCGACGCCATTGCAGTAACCCTACCGCTGAGCATAGACGTAGGCTTGTTAAGCTAATTATGTCAAACCATAATGCAGAGCTGTTCGACTTGTCTTTTCAACAAATTAGTGCTGACTGCCTTGTAACCTTGGCATTGTCTTATTCAAAATACACAACACATCTAGATAAACAGTTTCCTTGTACTAAACTACAACTTTAATGCTAGGAATCGATTAATTTGTTAAATCTCATCGTCGTATAAGTAAAACATTATTAAAAACGAGTCTAGTCATACAAGTGATATAAATGTTTGTTTCGGATGATTTTATCTGTTAATATGTCAATGTAATACTGTAAGACCGATAAAGAGTAAGCTTTACTCTTGATTGCCCTTTTTATTATAATTTCACTTAGTACATAAGCTATTAACTTTTAAGTCGTTCGATCCTTGGAAGAAATTGTAACGTAGCACTATATTCGTCAAAATTACTGACACCACATCGATGGCACAGTGGATAGAGTATCCGACTTGCTTTAAGCAAGTCCTCGGTTTGGATTCATGGATGGGCGAAACCTTTTCTACAGTCTATTGGATCGGTACTGAGCCAGCTGGTCATTCGACGTTGGGGTACAATTAACGTTGCTCTATAAGGTAGAGTAACAAGATTAGCCACAACATGTACAGACACGTGACTTGGAGGTAGCACGGCGGGCCCATATTGATGCTTAAATGTCACGTGAACTTGATTCACTTTCACCCCCAAAAATGCAAACATCCAAACAAACAGTATATACAGGGTGACTTTAATAGTTATGTAATAGCTATTTAAGTCACAAGGAATGCAAGGACCTATTAACATTTGAGGTAGGCAAGTACAAGCCAAGACGGGGTCGCGGCTTGTTGCCTGCCGAAAATGTTAATAGGCGATACATTCGAAGTTATCTGATTATATTTTTCCCGCTGCTTATCAAAATTTTCATAGATTTTTGAAAAAATCGTTTGGTGTGTCACCTGTCACCAGGATTAATTTTCGTGAGTCGTGTTACCTATGAGTGTCACATGTCACATAAACACTTGCAATTTAGAAACAAAACGTCTAAATCTGCATCTTGCTTTGCTAATTTTATTTTCCTATGAACTTAATAATAGTATTAAGTTCCGTTGTCAAGAAAAAGCAGCAAACAAATATAATCACCGCCTTACACGTTTTGTTACTAAGGCTGTATCACTGACTTACATGATCAGCAGCGGGAAAATATAATTTAACTAGTAGCAGAGGACCCCGTTAGTTTTCGAAAAAATTAGGTTAAAGTTTTTCTGAGAAAATTTGCGAGCCATAGATAAGTTTGAATAAATGTAATAATTAAAAACTGAGGAGTTTGTTTTTATTAATGTTTGTATTAATGTCATGCTAACATCATTTTCTTTAAATATCACAACATAAATTTTACCAATGTTGATAGGTCTGTGATTTTTAACAAAATGTACGTTTTCAACTTTAATATCGTCTTAGTGTTCATTTAACATCCTCTTGTTCAACGCACCACTTTCTATAGTTCAGTGGCTACGTGCTCAATTCGAAACATTCCAGCGGTTTTCAAACAAGCTAAGTTTGAGTTTGAGTTTTTAAAAAATGAGAAACATTTGTATAATAGTTCTTTAGGTAACAAGTACTAAAAGTGAGACTTTACAGGACGAGTTGGCAATTTTCAGGATAAACTTTCGAGTTCAGTAAAGATTCTTTCAGTACAAGTTACGTACAATATTTGTTGTTAAATCGCGAGAAAAATGTACAAGCTGATAACAATAATACGACAGTTTAACTTTCCAGTAGTGCTGCCCGGTGTCAGAGATCGAATGTTCCTGTTTGATAGTAGTAGTACCATAAAGACCTGTTTTCAGTTTGGTTACCAGAGCACTAATATTATTGGGCGATTTAACAAAAAGTAATTAGTTACGTTGCGATTAGTTACGATTTTCGGTTTTGAAATAGTATTAAAAATGTTGAATTAATTTCAGTTACTCCTGAATTATTTAAAATAAACTCTAAACAGCTTATTATGGACAGTTCACTCTACTCTACTGTTGAGGTTTATGTGATTGGTCTCAAATGGTATTCTCTGATAGTTTTTTTTTCTTGTATTATTTTCAACAGTTATTACTTTTCTATTATCAATTAATAATTGTAAATAGTTTTCTGCAGGTAGCTCAACTTCTTTATTATACTACAAATATTGCTGTAAAGTTTACGGTACGGGGGGGAGAAGTACAAGGTTTTCTTGAACCCATACCCTTTGATTATACATCAATAAAGCTAATTATTATGATTATTATTATTATTATTATTTCGCTTATATTGTCTACTTTTAATGTGTACTATCACTGTTTAAAACATCTGCATAACTATTAAAGTTATTCTGTATATATGTATATATATACTCTGTTCACATCTTTTTTTGCATGAAGGTTTCCCCAATTTAGCTGTGTAAGATTACTTTATTATGTTTACAGTTGAGGTTTTGGTTTACGTAACAAACATGACAAAACGCCTGCAAATGCAAAGTTGTGATATCTAAGCAGAGCAGAAAATGGAACTTTAGACACCTTCAGAAATTTCTTCAGATCTTCACGTTTCAGTGTCCCTGTGTCTGTCTGTTGCTGGTATAACTCAAAACTATTTGTTGGAAGAAGACGATACTTTATACAGATTATGTGCTTACCTTGCATGAAACCAAGAAAATTTCGGACAAATATATACAGGGTGAGCTCCTTTAAAATCAAATTTTGTTTATTCTTGTTTTACCTAACTGTGAAATAGATAAAACTAACAAGTTGCAAATAGCTCAGGCTTTGCTCTTGACGAAAATGGAACCCAACAGATTCAGAACCAGACCGCCGGTAATGTTGACTTTATTCGAAAATTGATGTAATTCGCATTACCAAGCGTTTACTTTTATTGTTTCAGTAGTATTAAAAACGTGAAGATATTTTTACACTAGTTTCCTTCGGTTTTAAAAGTATTTAGTGTCATAACGTCCACTTGCGAGAAAATTTCTTGAGTAAAGCACTTTACATTTCTTTTATGTATGTATCCAGTTTCAGTAATTGTGTAATTGGACACATTTCTAATTAAGTACGGTGAAGTTCTTACAATACTTAAGAAAACTGCAAAATCCGGAGCCAAATCCTTTGCTATTGTTAATATTAATTATTATTAACCATGTTTCTCTAGTAAGCATAACCGGGCTCCATAGCTCAGTGGTAAGCATTCTGGCTACTGATCTAAGGGTCGAAAGTTCGATCCCCGATCCCGGTGAGGTTTTAAAAATAAAAAATGAGGATTAAAAACTCTACAGAATGCCATCATTCGAAAGTGATATAAAGCTAGCGTACTATTGCGGAATAGTATATTAAAGTATGAGTGGATAACAAGGTCTTTAAAACACGCGCGAGTTTTCAAGCACGACGGCGTAGCCGGAGTGCTCGAAATAGAGCAAGTGTTTTAAAGACCAGTTATTTACGAATACTTTACGCTATTTTTTATTATACCTCCAATACTGGAAATAAATTACGCACTAAAAACTTAGAAATAATTTTTGTAGTGATAAATCGAGAGGGCATAATAATATTGCTACTATAGTTACGAGAATTATTTACGTTTTTGTCGCGTGTATGTCCGTTGTTGCATTCAGTCGTTTCCTTGACAACCTTTAAAGCTCGGCGAGCTTTAATAGCCTGTTTTTGCACGCTCAGGCGTGCTTTAAACGGCGATTCTGATGCAGGTATAATAAAATAGTATATTAAAGTATGAGTGGATAACAAGGTCTTTAAAACACGAGCGAGTTTTCGAGCACGACGGCGTAGCCGGAGTGCTCGAAATAGAGCAAGTGTTTTAAAGACCAGTTATCCACGAATACTTTACGCAATTTTTTATTATACCTCCAATACTGGAAATACATTACGCACTAAAAACTTAGAAATAATTATTTGTCGTGATTAATCGAGAGGGCATAATAATATTGCTACTATAGTTACGAGAATTATTTACGTTTTTGTCGCGTCCATGTCCGTTGTTGCATTCAGTCGTTTCCTTGACAACCTTTAAAGCTCAGCGAGCTTTAATCGCCTGTATTCGCACGCTCAGGAGTGCTTTAAACGGCGATTCTGATGCAGGTATAATAAAAAAAATATTTCGCACAATACTTAATCTAGTTACTTGGTTTTATCCACAGTGGCTTAGTGTGTATCTGACTACTTGTAATTTTTTAGATTTTGGGGTTATTGTCGAATTACTAGCTTTTTCAGATTATGTTACGAAATGGTTCTTCTTCCGCAACCAACTTCAGCGGCCACACGTTGCAGTGACCATTCCTCTTCTAGCTTTGCGATAACAAAGCCTCTTTCGGCCTCGTATTAGAACATGATTCGGCTTTTAATGGCAGAATGTCAGTTGTACAATTGACAATTCAGTGACTTTAGTCCACTTGATAAAACCATACCATACAAGGCAAACAAACCGTGCGAATTATTTTTTCCGCAATAGTACATAAATCAGACAAGTAGAGACACTCACTGTCTGTTCCTTTGATGTCAAAATACCGATTTTAATGACCTTGAACGGCTCCTAGGGGGGCACTTTCCGATAGTGCTCACAGATAGAGCCACTTATTTATCACATATGATTGGTAGCAGAGCCAGTAACTGGCTCTAATTGATAGCAGAGCCAGTATATATAGGAGAGTATCGCCACGTCCGCCATGTTTATTCCTCTGACATATGCGTCACTTTGAGGTTTGTAACACAATTCCGCCAACATGACGTTTGTTGGCAATCAAAACTTTACTTAAAATTGGCAACACTGTAAGTCTATCACAAACTGACAAACTGACGCAAAACATAACCTGCTAACCTCGAATTTGACATAGACTTACAGTCTTGCCAATTTCAAGTAAAATTTTAGACATAACTCAATCAATTATTGCTGATCGGAACAAAAATGGCGGCAATTGCGGCATGGATCAAAGAATGGCGGTACTCTCCTATATACACTGGCTCTGATTAGTAGTAAGGTCACTAAATCACGTTAGCTACGCTAACACAGGTAGGGAAACTCGGAGTTATTTATGTCAAACCAAACTCGTTTTTGTCAGTGGCGTACCTAATCAGTTTATAGGTTATAACAGAAATAAATTGAAGTTTGTGTACCTAATGTGAACGCAATAAATAAATATTACATAGAGAATTATTTGTAAACGTTTTCCACCTTAAAAAATTTATTATCACAAATATAAAGCTTTAGCGAATATTTTGTACCGCTCGCTGCATTCCAATACTTCGGTACCTCACATACACGTAAATGATGCATGTCGTCTAATGGTCTATTTATTTCTTTCAACCACTTCTGCCGTTTTATGCTATTTCCTGGTCCTTAATTTGCAATAAGTTAGGTATTCATTAAAAAGTGTTGCTAAATATTGCAGTTTAAATGACCTTCAGGGACTTGAAACAGGGTATACCCTTTTATGCTGTTGTTCAGGCAACCTTTAACGCAGCAAATGAAAACCATAATGCTATTAAATATAAATACGCTTTGACAAAATTCGTCGATAGAACTAGGGAATCAGAGATTACAATCATCACTTCAGGTCATAATTAAGGTAAATGATCTGTAATCGTGAAAAATTACCTTTGATATTTCTCCAGATCTTCAAGTTTCAGGGTCAATAGACGAAACACATTTTAAATTGCGGTTAAAAACCATCATCTGCCTAACTTTCAACCTAGAGAAAGGATTGTGGCATCGCATTCGAATGATATATTAATAATCAGAAAAAATATTTATGCCCTTACTAGTAGCGCCTATGGTAAATTTGACATTGACAAACTCGTTTTTTGAACCTGTCAAATGGTGTTTCCCTACCTGTGTTAGCGTAGCTAACGTGATTTAGTGACCTTAATTAGTAGTAAGGCCACTAAATCACGTTAGCTACGCTAACACAGGTAGGGAAACACCATTTGACAAGTTCAAAAACCGAGTTTGTCAATGTCAAATTTACCATAGGCGCTACTAGTAAGGGCATACATATTTTTTCTTATTATTGCTATATCCTTCGAATGCGAAGCCACAATCCTTTCTCTAGGTTGTAAGTTAGGCAGATGATCGTTTTTTATCGCAATTTAAAATGTTTTCCATCTACTGACCCTGAAACTTGAAGATCTGGAGAAATATCAAAGGTAATTTTTCACAATTACAGATCATTTACCTAAATTATGACCTGCAGAGATGATTGTGATCTCGGATTCCCTAGTTTTCCCGACGAATTTTGTCGTATGTATATTTAATAGTATTATGGTTTTCATTTGCTACGTTAAAGGTTGCCTGAACAACAGCATAAAAGGGTATACGCTGTTTCAAGTTTCTGAAGGTAATTTAAACTGCAATATTTAGCAATACTTTTTAATGAATTACTTATTGCAAATTAAGGACCAAGAAATAGCATAAACAGGCAGAAGTGGTTGAAAGAAATAAATAGACCACTAGACGACATGCATCATTTACGTGTATGTGAGGTGCCGAAGTATTGGAATGCAGCGAGCGGTACAAAATATTTGATAAAGCTTTAGATTTTGTGATAATTATTTCTTTAAAGGTGGAAAACGTTTACAAATAATTTGTTATATAATATTTATTTATTGCGTTCACATTACACAAACTTCAATTTATTTCTATTGTAACCTATAAACTAATTGGGCACGCCACTGACAAAAACGAGTTTGGTTTGACATAAATCACGCCGAGTTTCCCTACCTGTGTTAGCGTAGCTAACGTGATTTAGTGACCTTAATTAGTACCGGGTGGCCATAAATATCTGATATCACATCATCTTTGGAATCAACACCGCTTTATTAAAGTGATGAATCCAACTAAACTAAATGTCATTAATGTCATCACAACTAAAATTCCTATCTGTCAAAAATGATTACAGATTGCAATAAGTAATGGAGATAGAATAGGAGATTTTTATAATTGAGTCGTAGGCTAAACTGCAGAATCCGGGGCACATTCCCCTCCTCTTATTGCATTTTATTACATTACATAGGTACCAATACTTATCGTAATTGAAATATAATGCTAACCAACACTTATAAGTAGCTAGTTCCATGGCTACCGGGATCTCAGATATTTATGGCCACCCGGTAGAACTTTGTGCTGCCATCTGACAGTCAAGCTTAGAAATACCCCACGAGTTACTGTCCCAGGCACTCTAGACAGGTTTCAACATTTGGCATAAGTGTCTCTACTTGTTTGATGTATGTACGCTGGTAAAGCCGTGGGTCCCATGTTACTACAATGTATAACATGTAAAAGATCCCTTGCTAGGGTTGGAACTCCTTTGTCCCGGAAAAATTCTAAGTAAGACTAAGGTACCTGGTATTCTGCATGCCTAGACCTTGTCAACGGGGTTGGCAAAAAGGGCCTATGAACGCATACTTGCTAGTCATGAGTCTCCCCACAAATACTGCTACTACTACTAGTAACCATAACCTGAATTATAAAGGAAGCAAATACAAAGAGGGGAACTGGCTCTGGATTCTAAAGTGTAGCCCAATATTTTAGTTTTTTAATATTTATTGACTTGTACTGTGAAGAAGCAGTTCATCTGACAACAATATTATAGCCGGGGTCGGTAGCTCAGTGGTAAGCATTCTGACTACTGATCTAAGGGTCGCGAGTTCGATTCCCGGTACCGGTGAGGTTTTCAAAAATTAAAAAATGCAAATGAAAGCCTCTACAGAATGCCATCATTCGGAAGTGATGTAAAGCCGTGGGTCCCATGTTACTACGATGTGCAGCATGTAAAAGATCTCTTGATAGGGTTGGAACTCCTTAGTCTCGGCAAAATTCTAAGTAGGACTTTTGACCATATGACCAAAGCATTTGGTGTCTAAGGTACCTGGTACTCTTAATGCCTAGACCTTGTCCATTAACAAACAAACAATATTATATTCTGTCAAATGAGAGTAAAATGGTTGAAGGTTATACAGGTTATACAAAAAAATAACTATTACGGTTCTGTTCATGTGCAACTTAATAACAAAAATCCAAAGCCAACCTCCATGCAAAAAGGTGTGAACATAGTTCTGTGTATTTTCTTTGGTAAGCAATTTCGAACAGTCGCCACTGGTTTCAAAAAATTCCAATCTGTCAAAATTTTAACGTCAGTGGCATTTTATACTTCAATTTAAAGTATATGAAAACACGATATCTATTGTTCACCATTGTGTTACGCAGGAGAATTACGTTTTGGGTAAATCCTAATAATCATACAATGTCAACATAAATCATTTTTATGTCGTTTGTATTTTAGGTTAACAAACCTCTAATGGTCAGAAATTTAATGGAAAATCAATATTATACTACAACAACGCGATAGACACTTTAGGACGATTCATTAAAATCATGACGAATTCTATGTTTTCCGAATTTGAAAATGAAAAACCTGCAATTTTAAACCAGAAAACTGAAAAATCAAATACGTAGATTATTGCAAAAATTTTCTTCATACATCTAATCTCTGCGATATATAAAATCGGCATTAACACATCTCCTGTATTAGTAACTGTCTACTGCTATGTAATGTTTATTACCACCACTATTTTATTAATTCGTATTTTGAAGTAAACCTCTTGGTAGCAACCATGGCCAAACAGTCATCATTATCCACTGCTCCTACTGAAAAATCTAAATGTGTATCGTCAAAGGCCCTATGTCAATCCTACAAAGGTACGCAATCGAGTATTCGCGCTACAGAGAGCACCTCTTCAAAATACTCAGAACGTAGAAGATCACGAAGAAAATCCTCCATGGCTCTTAGCTACAGTTGTTCGGGTTGCGCGGGTAAATACAATTATTATTGCAAAGAAATATTAAAATATCTTACATATTAGGATTATTTTGCTAGTGGGATGATTCTAACCATTAGTTGGAGATTTTCTTTGAACAATTAAATAATAGCAGGTACGAATAATATGCGTTGGTTATTATTTCTATTTGTTCCAAGTAAAAGCTCTTGTTATTCTTTTTCGACCTTTAGCTGTTTTGAATATTGCTGAATCCCATTTCGTCCATTGCCTGATATCTTCCAATCAACGATATTTGCCTTCTGCCAATTTTCTACTTTTGCTCGTTTTATCATTTTTTCATAATCCGTGCTAACCCGTTGTTAAACATGAGATGTCGTAAATATCTTCTTTTCCGCATTTTTACATCTTGTCTCTTCACTTCCCTTCAATTTAAAATGCAGCCATTTAAGGCACTCTCCAATTTATTCTAGCTGTTCATTTAAAATTTATGTTTCTGTTCCATATACGAACATTGACCATATGTACCATCTTATCAGCGATTTAAGAAGTTGAGGTTGAGTTGGGAGTTACAGACCATGATTTTCAAGTTGATAATAAAATAATTGCTTCTATTCTCGTTTTTATTTTCAATGTTAAGTACAACCTATTTACAGATTATGTACTATAGGTACCTATCACAATTTCAAAGAAGCCTGAACAATGTGATCATCATGCTAACTGCATTTTATGCTTGTCCTTCCATTTTTCCTAAATCATGTGGACAAAGAAATAATGAATTCAATCTCTCACAAGAGAGACAACTAAGAGCAACATCAGTTGCAGTAGCCACCTGCAGATGTTAAACAGCTTAATATAATGTATAAATACAAAATAAAATTCTGGTTTACAGGACCTGACGTCTATCGACGCATATTGGGGCCAACGCCAGACGAAACTATTTTAGCAGGATTGCAAACTGTTATCGACATGTGTTCTCCACAAAGGATTTTTGGTAGTACTAGAAGATCTTCATACTTAGAAAACTCTATAGAAGAAATTTACAAATCCAGCGGAGATAGTTTATCGGTGATATCTGTAAATGGAGCGGAAATGTTCAATCAGATGTCACAGCAAACACAACCAACTACTCGTGACTCAGTAAGAACTTCCTTAAAATTTAAGTTTTACTTTCAAACATTGTGTTACTTATATTAATAGATTAGCCAATCGTCACCTAATAACCTCAGAACCAGAAGCACTTCACCTATGCCATCAACCGTGCAGAACAAATGCCACACCCAAAGATCTCAGGCGGTACAAACTTCTATTACCTTATCCAGTAGCAACGATCATTCGAATTGTTTAAATGAAAGGTGTCCTACTTCGTCTGCAGGAGTATATACGGAATGTATACGACCATCCATATCTACTTGTGTACAAACTGCCACCCCCTCATCGAGTTCTAAATGTATACAAGCCTATGTTGGTCGTAGTAAAAAGTCAAGTGTTGCAGTTTCATGTTCATCAGACACAAAATCAATAAACTCCAGCGATTCTCAGCATTTTTTATCATCCACTACCTGTTCATGGAGAACGTCCTCCACCGAATCAACAGGTTGGTCTTCATCTACATACGAATCGCATGTACCCTGTAATACGGAAATATGTAGAGCTAAATCGCTATGTAGCACATTTCACCGCAAATCACGATCCAAAAAATGTGTATGTCCACGAAAACTGCAATCTGAAAATCTTGAACACCAAACTATGTCAAATTCACCTAAAAACGATGTATGCACTATTAATTCATTAGAATCGGAAGATTCGCAACCTCAAGATAAATCTTTCACGTCTTCTGAAGAATCAATTTTCGTATCTAAAGCATCTCCTACCCTGAGTCGAAAATCTGTTTCCAGCAAATCTTCTGATGAATCCACTGTCAAATCTAACGTATCTCATAACCGAAGTCAAAAATCTGATTCCAGCAAATCTTCTGAAGCATCGGCCTCCAAATTTAAAGGATCTCCTAACCCAAGTCGAAAACCTAATTCCAGCAAATCTTTTGATGGATCGATTTTCAAATCTAAGGGATCTCCTAACCCAAGTCGAAAATCTAATTCCAGCAAATCTTTTGATGGATCGATCTTCAAATCCAACGGATCTCCTGACCCAAGTCAAAAATCTGATTCCAGCAAATATTTTGATGGATCAATCTTCAAATCTAAGGGATCTCCTAATCCAAGTCGAAAATCTGATTCCAGCAAATCTTCTGATGGATCGGTCTCCAAATCTAACGTACCTTCTAACCCAACTCGAAAATCTGATTCTAGCCAATCTTCTGATGGATCGTTCTCCAAATCTAACGGATCTCCTAGTCCAAGTAAAAAATGTGAAAAGAAGTCAGAAAGTGTAAAATGTAGTCGTATCAAAGAGAGATCAAAGTCATTTTAAGATTTAATTATGACATATTTTTAGGTAAAGGATCAAGCCCATCTCAAGAAATAATATCGGCTAAAGAAACAAGTTCATCCCTAGAAGCAAGCTCTACCGGATCGAATTCGTTGATTCAATCTCTTTTGCAAATTGAAGATACGACAGTGAAGGAATCCAAATACTTGCACTCTGCTCGAAACACCAATTACCGTCACTTAAAAGCCAGTCAACAGCCAGTACTTCTAGAGGTCATCGAAGAAACGTACGAGGAACCGCATTCTAGTGAAGAATCTTTAAATGAAAATGTTTTTGGGGGTTAAGTAGCTTCACTAATAATATTTCCACAAAAATATTTAAATTTTAAAACAATGTGTAGGTAAAGGAAATGTGTCTACACAAATTGTAAAAGAATCACACGAAAACAAAGAAATGCAATCGGATCAAGATTCCAATGATAGCGGCACAGACTTACAAACAGAATCTAAGAGTATAATATCGAGTGCTGCGAAAGTTCCTTACTATCCAAAATTTCCCCTTGGTAAGATTTGCGTTTCAACAGAAAAATAGTCTGCCGTTAAGACAATGGAGAATGTAACTAACTTTTCTTTTTAGATGTAATCTGTTCGTGTCGTAATGACACACCACGAAAAAAACCGACGTGGTGCACATTTCTTCGTAATGGTATCATTCAGTAACTTCGAAAACAGGCGGTTACATTATAAATAATTATTTTTCTAGGTCCACACAAAATAGCTTTGAGAGATAAAAAGTCAAAGAGAGTTTCAAGTGAGACAGGGCCGATTTTATCTTCACGTGAAGAAAAGGAATGTAGTTATGGTAAGCCAATCAATATTCGAGCAGAAGAATGAGTATTTAATTCCAGAAATATAAAAATCATTTTGACGTTTGAGTAAGACCACTTGCAGATATCACATAACATACACAACCTTTGCAACAGTAATGTTAAACTGTTGAACAATTCATGGCTTATAACAGTTATTGTTTGCTAAAGATTGCATGTGAAGCATAGTGTAGAGCAAGACGAAAATTGACTTTCTAAGAAAACAGTATCTTTCTTTTTACTGGTTGAATTAATAAGAGTAACATTGTTATCGCAGTAAATGAATATTTTAAATGCTACGTTTAATAATCTTTTTAAAAGAGATTTGAAATAGTAGTTCTTACTTTAGCCTCTCACATTTTTCTGCCAAGTACTGTAAAATAATGAAAATCTTTTAATTACATCAAGAAATATTGCAATAATTTACTAACATTACCCTATGTTTGGAAAACTTTAAAATGTATTTTAAACATTCTTCGTATCATGCGTCATGTTGTTAATAAGAGTAGCATTTTTTAAATAATCACCTTATTAATATCAATCTTAGAAACGTCCGATGACACTTCAAATGGAAAGTCCATACATAGTGTGCCAATACCAGAAAACTTCACAGAGAAATCAGAAGAAATTGAAGGTAAATCTCATTGTTTATTTATATATTTTTTTGTATAAGTTCTGAAGCAAAGAAATGGTCATACGCCAATATTTTGCAGGATCTAGTCAAAACTCTGAGCTTAAGGTAAACCGGAATAAAAACCAATCCATTTACTACAAGCACAACTGTGATGTGTCCCGTCAATCAACATGCCAATTTGGTAAGTAAGCCAAAATTCTGTCTACCAGATAGTTTTTTTATGCACATTGAACTAAAGAATGTTTAGAATGAGTATATTACATAACAAGCTGCAACTATATTTGAGAAACGTGGCGGCGACATTTGCTGAACCGCGACAGCGCTTGCCTATAAATTCTCGCCTTTATTCTTCTGATCGTTAGAAAAGTTTTGCCTCTAGCGTAGTTTAGTTTACACGTTGAGTTAATGTGCTCTTCCATCCTTTCCCTTGCAAAAAAGTTTCGCATCTGGCGTGGTTTGCACATTGAGTTACCGTGCTCTTTTGCTTTTCCTCCTGAAGAAGCCGCTTAAGAAAGTGGGCAAAACGTTCAGTACTTCGACCTCAATAATGACACGTTCCAATCCTGGAAGTCGTTTGTTACTTAACGAAGTACAACATTTTAAAAGCAAATAATTTGGGGGCAATTCTTTAATAATATCAGAATGATTCTTATTCTAGTTCACGTACTCAGCCATAAACGCTTAGCTGCTGGCTTAATATCGTAAATAGCTATTATCACGAATGTGGCATATAGAAATAAACCAGAAATAGATCACATTATGTTTCTTTTTAAATCGAGTAATCATGAAATTTACATATTTTAATGCAAATGTCCACTATCGTCTTTCAAATATCTTTAGCAATAGCCTTTTAAATGAAGCAATAGAAATAGTAGATTACTCAACCAGTTTAAGAGGTGATTTTTTATTGAAAAAGTATGGTTAATTTGAGTACAAGCGCCAGCAAGTAACGTGTGAACAAATGAAAATAAAATCAAGCTTGGCTTAGAAAATTTTAAGGCATGTGCTGTATTACTTCTCAGTGTATAGTTGTTCAAACTTCTGTTTAAACTGCAATGTTGGAACATTTTCTACAGTTCTTATAATTTAATACCTTATTAATGAAGAAAAGCGCAGTTGGGAAAGCACTAGGCTTGCATTAACCAAGTCCTCGGTTCGAATCCCGCGTGGGTCAAAATTTTTCCGCAGCCTTGGCGACTGGAATCGGGCTCTGTGAGACCATTCATAGTTGGGGACCAAATTAACTGTGCTTTACTTAGCACCACAGACCTAAGAGATAGAGTAACAAGGTCAACACATTACAAAAACACACACCGCACACAATGGTTGTTGCTCAAGCACAAAAGGCGCGCTCCAACTCTGTAACCCGATTCTGGGGCAAGTTGAGCATTGTACCGCCAGATGCTAGCTTATGAAGCATCAGCCTCTACACCCCAAGGTAAATGAGGTTACAGATAATACAATACGTAATTAATGATGTAGCAGATATAAAACATTGTTTAACTGTTAGTTTTTAAGTTAATTTTCAAACGAAAATTTGGCATGACAGTCGGTGATAGCTATGCAATTGTTTAGCTTATGTATGTGTATTTATTTCTAGAATATTACCTAATGTGAATTAATAATCGACACATGTTTCAATTTTCAAAGCCAAGTTTGATTTTACTTTTGGTCACTCACATGTTACTTAAACATCCATACCAGTACAACAAAATCACTTTTCTAACGCATTGTGTATATAATTTTATCACATTTCATATAAAACTGCGAAATATTTAATTTTTAAAGTGACATTAGATGATAAAACATACCCAACCTGAGAAGAACTCAATTTTGGAAGTACTGAAGTGCATTGTTGGTGGCACTGCAAGTCTCAAATTTGACGTTAGCAGGTTAGGTTTTGCGTGAGTCGGTTTAAAACCGCCAGATTCACATATCTAGCGGTCATGGCACTGACCCTTTCCTGTTATACCATGTTCTGCAAATATTCTGTTACTCGCCTGCTGTATTATGTTCAATCTCATTTTATTACAATTGAGCCATTGTTGAAAGTACCACATATTTCATTAAAACCGCAAGTCATGTCCGTAAAATGACTGTATTAGTCAAACAAAAAACTTCCTTTGATTAAATATGGCCCAGTAAATTTCTTATCCAGCACTCCAAGTCAAACATTTGTGAAAACAATCTGACGCTTTGGTTACTTTTTGTATTTTCGTCTTTTCTATTTCAAATACCGAAAAATTCCCGCCTCATTTAAGTCCATCTAAGCAAAATCTCATGCGAATTCAAATTACTAGCGACATCTATTGCGCTTGTGTCACGGAGTTGCAGTTTTCTATCAAAGTAAGTTTTGTCCTGTTTATACCGTTTCGATTTGTGCCGTTTCTTTTGAGTACTTTGCTTGTTCACTCATAAAGGGACCCGGCGTGCCGATTTTTCAATAATTGCTTGCCTTATAAACTACGTCACGCCGGGTTGCTCCACCAAGTCGCCATTCTTGGGCAGATTTCACAGCCCGCTGTATCTACACCGATCTAGCGTGGGTTTTGAGGTTACGTGACCGGTGGTACCCTTCGTTGTTAGAGATGGAAAATGTAGCGTAAAAGGGAGATGGGCAAAACGACGCGATCTAGCCGTAGAGGACAGTCGCAGAGCCTAACAGATATTTTGGGTGTGGGAAACGGCGGCCCCTGGCGATTCATGAAATTCATCAAAGGCCAGTCTAATTATTAAGATTTCCGTTGTGGCTGAAGTTATGTAGCAGCCTGCCTGCGTTTTTTATCGGCAGTTATTACTTGTGTTGGTCTGTGCTTGTAATCTGTGTGGAAATTTCAGACTGTTCCGTTGAAACGGGTGCTAGTTTGTCGAGATTTAAGTGATACGGGGGAGTACTTAAGGAGTTATAGCGGCCAAGAATGCTTACCGGCGTGTTTTGTGAGCTCCAAATAACGCGATAGTAGATTTGTATTTAGGATGCTCAACTGTGCCAGCTTTTTTTCAAGAAGTTTTGTTTGTCGATAATCGCGAGTTGTATGAACGTCTTCCATTTAGCCTCTGGGGATATAATACCGTTCAATCCTTTAAAAATGGCACGCATTTCATCAATCATCTTGAGTGAAACAGCTGCAGCAAATTCGTTGAATATCAAGTAATGGCCCGTAAACCTTTAAAGAATAGTGTTGTATGTTTTTGATAATATTAAAGCAAGTTAAATTGAGTGCTCATTTATTTGACGAAGTTTCGCCTCTTTTACGAAACGTAGTTGATGTCAATTAAGTAGTTAAGAATATAAATAGTTGCCATGAAGTAAGTTTTTACCAATTGCAGTCAAGTTTCGTCGTTTGTAATCAGCTTGTAAAATATTAATTAAGAATACTAACCCTTTTGTCATGTGTAGTTTCTGTCAAATATTTACAGGAATATTTTTAAGTTAATACACTGATACTTAAGTTAAAGTAGTCGTGTGTTTTTATTTCAGTTAGGATGTTTCATGCGATTTGTACTTTTTTGATAAGTTTCTTTTTTCTAAAGGGTTTAGAAGCAGTACGGAATTAAATAAATGTAGGTTCAACTAATCTGTGCGCTGATTGCGGCGTCAAGCAATGGTGAGGTCGAATTTGAAAGGCTCGTTTACCATTTTCCACTTTTAATGGACGGGCCTGTATTTACCGATTTAAAAAGTGGTGGAGTCTAAGGCAATTAACACCTTTATTTAGGCTAACAGGTCGTTGCCCTAATTAATAGTATCGTAATGAATCCTCTCGCCCACTGAAGGTAGCTGGCAAAGTTTGTTACAGTACATCTTAACGTAGTTGGGGGCAACTGATCCTTGTATTTTTCTGATTTATGTCGTTTTATCATGTAGCAATCAGTTTAGTGTCGTATTGTTAATTCTGGCGGTAACAAGCTGACCTTTAATGTCACAATATCGAGTTTCGACTGTAACATATTTACGAATAATCTAAGCTGAAAGTTCTTTTCAGTGGGACGAATTCATATGCCCATGAGTTAGAATTTTACCAATTATTTATCCCATAGCTCTTTGAGGCAATTGGTTTCTAACCAATCGCAAATAATACACACAATGTTACAGATTAGTTTATAAAAATGTTAATATCCAAGTTTGTATACTGACGATCTCTCCGCTAAAGCCAATTCTCTGTATGATTGCAACTGGACTTCAATTTACGATATATACAAAACTTCTTCTTCTCCATGTCCAAATTCCTCTGTTATTGCATTCGCCTCAAGTAGCGTCTCGTCTCTTCTTTTGTATGGGAAAAAATTTCGAAGCGCAGTTTAGCCGTTTCTGATGCCGCCGCAACACATTTGTGCGATGACGCATTGTCGTGCTGTAGGAGCATTCATTTTGAAAGCTAAAAAGTCACTGTAATACAGTACGACCAAGTCGATGAGCATAAGAAGGGGAGAATCCCAGAAAACGGAAACCTTGGCTTTGCCTGTCGACAGTTTCGTTCTGAATCCTTTGGAGGCGGAGTGTTGGAATGCTGCCACTCCATGCTAACTTGTTTAGTGGCAACATCATAGTGATTGACCCAATTTCGTCCATAGTAACGGTTCTATCAAACAAATTGTCAGAATCTGCATGAACACGGGCCAAAAGCTCACGACAGCTGTTTACTCAATCCTTTTGTGGAAGGGTATCGATTTAATCATCGTGCTGGGACCTTGTTCATACACAAAATGTCATACAGAACCGATCTAACCAATTTCTCGTCAATCAGTACTAACTACCGTTTTAACACTAATTCGCCTATCTGTCATCACTAATCAATCATTTAATCAGTAATCACTGTTCGATGTTCAATTTTCAGAAACTATTCTAACACACTCTACTAAATCGACTATAAAAACTAGTTTTATACGAATCGGGATAAAACTTTCCAAATTGGCTTAGGGCAAGATACAGAATGACAGATAATATTTGTTCAAGACACACGAAATAGAGAACGGAAAAATAATTTCCCCTGCTCTCATATTCAACCATGGCCTAATAGTCCACTGCATTTAGGCCGAAACTACGGAATAATTCATATAGAAGCAAATAAGGTCCTGAATAGAAGTAGCAAAAGTCCCGAGGATGGGATTGTACGCATAAAATTTGGCAACTCTGTAATGGGCTGAAATTGGGCTCAAAAATTATTTTTCGCAAATATTTCGATATCTATCGACTCTACGATAAAAACACATCCGAGCGAAAATAAAGGTAAGGAAATTGTCTAAAAAAGGGAGAGATTTATTTTCTCGTAAATGCGATTGTTTTTGTCAGACTCCTGGATTGAATTTGAACTCATGTGATATTTTAGATAATTATTGTACTCTATTCCACACCACCCTTGATGTTGAGTACGTGCGTTGTTTTTTCATGTGGTATCCCCTGTGGGCCTACTGCACGAATATAATACCTATATAAATGTTGTAAAATTATTCATTTTGCTTTTCATCGTTTATTCGTTCTTTAAATTCATTATATGTATAGTTAGAGGAAATCCGTTGGGTCAACCTCAAAACTTTGATTCTCTGCATCACTGATGGTTTCTTTTTCTGACGAGTCTTCAATTGGTTCAGCATTCAAGCAAGATTGTCCACGGCAGTTTCCGCAAACTGGTGAGCAGCAAAGCCCCAACCTTCGACAGCCACATAATGTTCCACAACCTTTCGAACAATTGCAAAAAATCATGTTCAAAAAACAATCATTCGCAGGAGGTTGTCATGTTGTTCTTGGCCGCAATATATTTTATTTTGACATGCACCCGTACGCTTCAGCATTCGATTCATTATCTAATCATTTCTGAACTTTAAAGTAAACACGAAATAGATGCTGTTGAGCTGCGTCAAGAGTGGGTGGTAATAAATTCAATTTCACAGCTTTAATCAAGCTAGAATAGCGATAGTTATTGATAGATACTTCTTTAGCGGGAGCACCATACATTGCGAAGAAAAATTTGATGCCATTTGCAGAAATCAAGTTACGAGAAGTATAATTTTTATTGAAAACCTCAACTGCAATTTTCAAGTCTTGGCGTTTTTTCAACAGTTCCGGAGCTGCAGTCTTGCCTTTATTAAAAAGAGCAAATGTCGTATCACAACCAGAGAATGCGTGCAAAAATAATACGTGATCTCGAATCTCATTGCACTGATCGAAGCTTCGTGAAGAAAAAATTTTCCTTGCGATCTTTGTCCTGCCTGGTTTAAGAAGAAAAAATCTTTATCGGCATGCTCAACAATGAAACTATTAGCTTCAAACTTTTCTCTCAGCATCGAAATCAATCTGATTTTATTTCGATTGTTGAAAGAAGCTTCTCTTGGCTTACAGTTGCTCATCAAAGTAGTTATCAACAGTTGAAGATTTTGACGACCGGCGTAGTTGCTTCATAGCATTCACACTATTCCTCGTATTTTCATCGAAAACAGTAATGGAGTTTGAGCCAAACTGCTTTTGTACATAATTAACATATGCTTGGCAAATCGATGACATAAGTGGGCGAGGAGTTTTCTATTTGTTCGTTTAACGACACTAATTCTCTGGAACTAGAAGAGTGGATAAATGGGTAATGTTGTATCATGGACTTTGAGATTGTTGTTGGTGGTTAATAGTGAAAGCACTGTGTCGGCACGTGAGAATTTAATATTATAGAAATGGTTTCCAATTTTTTCTCCATTTCCAATCTTATAAGAATTTTGACAGTTAATTTTTTCATCACCAGTAACCCCTGTTGCAAACGACATAACTTTTTGTAAAAAGAAAAGGATTGTGAGAATTGAACCAATCTGCTAGTTTTTGAATATCCTCAATGTCTCTCTTTATATGAGATTCATGAGCATCAACATGCTGTGCTCCAGAGTGAAAAGAAAACCCACAAAAGTTAGCGAGTACTTCGCTGATGTTACTAGCAGTCAGTAAACCGAACACCCATTTATTGACGACATTTTCATTTGTACTTCTTCCACGTGTAAAACCTCATTTTGATTTTGACGATTTCATCAAATATTGCTCAATTATGATATGAGTAAATGTTCCACAGAAATATTTATCAGAGCGCTTAACTGAGAAAAAGTCGTTGGTGAACTTCTAAAAAGCTGCATTTTCCATTGAATTTTTTAGACCTTCCATTTCTTGCTCATATAAATGTGCAGATTTTGCGTAGAGAAAAATGTCCAGCCGCATGAAAATACGGAATCATTTGTTTTACACAGGCCAAATGTTTCTCCCACTTTCCGCACGTAACAATTCTTTTGCGATGGTAATCATTTCACAATCAATCAATTGCGCCCACAGTTGTGCAGTGGACCCTCTGTTTTTTATTTCAGCAATTTTTTCAACAAATAACCATTTTACTTCTTCGATGACGTTCGATTCTTCAACATCTTCGAATGATTTTCCATCTAAGCTATCGAGATAAAGTTTCAATTGTCCATTTCTTTCGCCATCTATGCGTCCGTGTGATAAACGGCTACAAATGAAATATTTTCCTCCAGTATGACCTTTCACTCGATTTTTTGACAAAAACGATCGCCTATACGAAAAAATTACCCTCTATCTTTTTTTAGACAATCTCCTTACCTTTATGTTTGCTCTGATGTATTTTTATCGTAGAGTTGATAGATACCGAGATATTTTCGAAAAATGATTTTTGAGCCCAATTTCAGCCCATTACAGCATTGCCAAATTTTAAGCGTACAACCCCATCCTCAGGACTTTTGCTACTTCTATTCAAGACACCGAAATACATATGAAAAAACCTTATTTGCTTCTGTATGAATTATTACGTAGTTGCGGCTTATTTTTGACTAAATGCAGTGGACTATAAGAATATGTGAAAACGGTGCTTGTGTTCCGAACCATTAGGTTTTTTAAAATATACTACCTATGTTGGAAGAATAATTGGTATTGGTGTAATAAAAAGTAGATTAGTAATTAGTCGTGTTTTTCCTCTGTAACCGCCCTCTTTTTAACGTATAATTTTTTTTAAGATAGGTCTACGCAAATGAAACCATTTCTTCAACGTTGTACATAGTGGGCCAAAAAGAAAACGCTTGTCTTTTCGATTATAGTCAGTCAATTCAAATAGTTCTTCTAAAAACAACATGTTTACACTTTGAAGATTGCAAGCATATGTTATTTGCAATAATACATTTCAAATTGATTTTATTTCACTTCAAAGAAAGCTATGCGAAAATGGTAATTTTTAATAACGTCGCATCACGTAGCTTTAATGTGAAATTACATCTATAAGAAAATTAGTAGGCAATGTTTCATGTGTTTGGTTTGTATACATTATTTTAGTTTTTGTTGTTGATAAATGAGGCCTTGAAGAAAACGGTACGCATAATTGAGTATTACAATCAGCTACCTTAGAGGCGAATAGCTTCTGCGATTGGACAATGGCCAAGACGATTGCAAGTGATTGCTGGTACAAAAATCTGTAAAAGGCTTTAGCTAGAACTTCCCTCGTCGACATTGTGACACTAAATCATTTTAAAAATCAAATTAAATTAGGAGTAAAAATATCTTCACGTTTCTCATAAATTAAATACATTTTCAAATAAAAAAATGTATCCCCCTGAGGTTTGAACCCCCCACTCTTTTGTGACATTATCCTCTATCGGTTGAGTCTTATTTACGGCAAATGTAAAGCCTGACCTATGTGAAAGTTATTACTTCCTTCTATTTCAAAATTAACCCAAAAACAAAGAATTGTTTTTACAAGGTGTTCACCCTGTATATATTTGTATGAAATTGTACCAGTTTCATGCGCGGTAGATATATAATATGTATTCAAAATGTCGCCTTCCTCCGACATATAGTTTTTGAGCTATACTGCCAACAGACAGACAGACAGACAGACAGACAGACAGACGGCATTAAGAAAACCTCTTTTGCATCATCTAGGGATTTTGAAACGTGAAGATCTGAAGAAATCTCGGAAAGTGATTTTTTCGTGATTACAATACTTCCTTCGTCTTTCAGACGAGGGAAGTAAAAATGGAGGGCATATTAAACCATATTTTTGAATAGCATATTTAATAATTATGTAGATAATTTTTATTATTATTGTTGTACAGTGAGCGCCAAAAAGCATTGGTCAGTTTCAATTTGTAATAAGAATTTATTTGCATAAATTACGCCGTTAATGAATACTATTTCTTAATCACTAAGAATGGGAGATTTATTTATGAAAAATGCTGTTGGTCAAATGACCCCCTTTTGTTGCATGCACTCTTTTAAACAGCGGACGAAATCTCTCCCCACACGTTGGCACATACCCTGCAGTATGACTTCAATATCTTCTCGAATTAACCTTTTAAGCTTTTTGGGATTTCTTAACTTTCTTGTAAATACTCTGCTCTTCAAGTAATCCCAAAGTCAGGAGTTTGGTGATGTCCTGCGATCTCGAGGGCCAAGTAAGGTCACCATAACGAGAAATCAGTTTATTTGGAAACGATTGTCATAGGACATTCGTAATACTAATTCTTGCGGTATAATTGGTAGCACCGTCCTGTTGAAACCAATACTCATTTACTATCTCTTCTATTTGCGACCAAAAGATTTTTGAAGCATGTAATGTCTTTGAGATGTAACCGTTACCGTTTCATCATTTTCCTCGAAAAAATAAGGCCCGACAATCTTTAACGTTGCAGCAGTACACCAAACTGTCACTTTCGGCGAATGTCAAACATTGATACAAAACTCCCAAGTTTCCAATTTAGGAATAAATTATCATTGATTCCATAAGTGAAGTGTATGGGTTTTTATTACGTATTGAAACTGACCAATGCTTTTTGGCGCTCACTGTATTTTCTAAAGTATAAATAATACATTTTTCAAAAACACAATTTTTGCATGCTTTGATTTGATATCACACAACTTTGAAATAGTTCTACATCCTTGGAAGTAAAAGTGCTTCATTTCCATTTATAAAAATTGAGCTTTCGTGGTATAATCATCATTTAAAAAAATCATAACTTAGGAATATAATAAGCTACAAACTCTGTACCGTGTTTTATAGCCTACCGTGTATAAATAATAGTAATACGCCTTATACTCGGTATGTGCGTACTATCCATAAGTCTTAATCTTAGGGTTATACTACTAGCAATAATGTACAGATTTATTACGAAAAGATAATAAATAGCCTATGAAAATTAAGATATGCTACTAAAATTATTATCTACATTCCTAAAATATTTCAAGAAATTGTTTTCGAAAATAGCACAAGTAGCAATAACACACAATTGGCTGCAAACAGAAAGTATGTAGCTGTATTTTGCTTGATTTAAAACCAGTGAATAAATCTTAGGGTTGCTAAAATGGGAAATAGGTTATGCGAATATGCAGTTCTTCTAATATTATTTCACGTCTTTATTTAAACGGCTACATAAACATCGAAGAGTTACCAAGCCTTAATACAAATTATAGATTGACTCCTATAAAATCAATTTGTTAAGGTAATACTCAGTTTAATATTGCAGTACAACTTGATTTACACGAAAGTCATTCAGTAAACTGGTTTGCAAAAAAACAACGAACTGATTATACCTTGAGACTAAAGTGCCATTTAATACCACGTGTGATTATTAATTTAAGTGGCTATCGTCCAAAATTGGCTTTATATTGCGATATTATTTTAGTGTGTTACTTCACTTATATGTCAATAAATATAAGAACTGAGTAAATTAATAAAACTATACTCTATTCACACCTTATTTTCAGTAGGGTTGGCCATGGAAAATATTCTATTTTAACTGTTTAGATAGAACTTCAAATGACATGTGCAATCACTGTTACGCTAAAAAGAATTTTAGGTTAAATATTTGCAAGATTATTTACAAATGCGGCGTTGTCAATTTTACTTAGCATATCCAAACATTATATTGGTAACTTTTGTCTCCTTAGTTTGGTGGCTTTTAACATTTATGGATTATGGCCGTCATTAAATGTAAATGCCAAAAAGATGTGAACAGAGTATAGTCATATTATTCAATAGCATTTTAGAAACGTCTACAATACCAGAAGACTGGCACCAAAGCTTAACAGTACCCATATTTAAAAGAGGACAGAAAACCAATCCTCTAATTATAGAGATATAACTCTTATGTTCAACAATGAAACTTTTCACAAGCATCTTAATATCAAAACTTGAAAAGTACATCATAAACAAAAACGAATAACAGGGATTCCGGAAAAATAGATCATCAACAGATGCAATTTTATATTAAGAATTCACTGTATACTCTGGAGTTCCCCAGGGAAGCATCCTGGGACCGTTACCGTATATTTATAAACGATATAACTCATGTTGTTAACTACGTCTTTAAATTACTATATGCAGATGATTTAAAACTATTTTATACTATTAATGACATTTCTGATTACGAACGACTGCAAGATGATCTTAATAAAATCTGGGAATGGTCAATATCTAATCAGTTAAATTTTAATATAAATAAATAGCAATATATGACCTACTCTCGTAAATCCAATTCCATTTTGTTTCAGTACACCATGAATAATGTTGATTTAGACTGTGTTACAAGACTTTGGCGTTACCTTCGATACATCCTTAAAATTTAATCAACATATTGAAACCTTATTAAATTCTGCATCTAAACCATTAGGCTTTTTAATTCGTAATTCACATTCATTCAATTGTATTGACACGTTAATAACTCTTTTCAACTCACTTGTACGTACTAAATTGGAATATGCGGATATAATTTGGAATCCATGCTATACAGAATTTTTTTTAAAGTATTGTCTCTATAGGTCCGGTGTTAATGACGTCATAATAATAAGATGCGAAAAAGACCTTCAAAGGTAACTATGTACTCGTAGATTCTTCCAATCAGGTCAACGATACAATATGACAATAGCTATAGCTAAAACAAAAAGTACGATTTTCGCTAAGGAATTCACACGATGTAAATTGGCGATAAACACAAAATGGTCGAACAACTGATGCATTTCAAGTACCTTGGAATTGAGCTGCCCAGGAATCAAAACCCAACAAAGATCTGAAGCGATAAACGCAAAAGCTGCCGCAATATCTGCATGTCTGAAAGACGTAATATGCAACAACAGGTATATGCGAATGAAATGGATAAGACCTGCATCAGATCTATTATGACCTATGGAATAGAAGTGCGAGGAAACCAAGAATATGCTAACAATTGCAGAAGTGAGGAAAACACTCAATGATGAAGGTTCACAACGATTACATACGGAAAATATGCGAAATTACAGATATAGTACGATGCGGTCGACAAAGAAAATAAGAATAGCGAGATCACTGCAATGACAACCAACAGACCACCGACCGACCAATTGGAAGACCACATAAAAGGTTGAGAGACAGTTGGCAATCTACCTCCCAAGAAAACTAAAGCTCTTACAATAAGCTGATAACAGATCAATAAGCTCGATAAAGAAGAAGAAGAATATAAAAGATAACATAAACAAATAATGAAACTGCTCTAGTTGAGTTCTCACTGCAGGTCAGTTAGAAATTTATTTATAAACAAAGACAAAAGTTTGTAACCGTATTTATGGCAAGACTAGATATACCGCCAACTTGATCATTTTGAATAAGATTTGCAAGTTTTATTCGGATCTGTCAGCAATATGTCCAACGTTATTGAATTATAGTGCCACATAAGTTTTTGCAGGTTTTTTTTTCGAAATATATGATCTGAAATTAATACAGCTTTTTAAATTGTCTGATCCTAAAATCCTGTATATCACTCTCCATGATATCTACAATAATCAGAAAAAGTGTGAATTCCTATTTAATTATGTTAAAAGAAGCCGCGTGGCGCAGGTGTGTAAGCGCCAGGCTTGCATTAAGCAACTCCTCGGTTCGAATCCCGCGGGGGTTGGAATTTTTCTGTAGTCTTGGCGATTGGAATCGGGCTCGGTGAGACCATTCACAGTTGGGCACCAAATTAACTGTGCTCTTCTCAGACCCACAGACCTAAGAGATAGAGTAACAAGGTCAACACATCAACAAGACATACACCTCACGCAATGGTTGCTGCGCAAGCACCAAAGGCGCGCTCCAACTCTGTATCTCGAATCCGGGGCAAGTTGAGCATTGTACCGCCAGATGCCAGCACATAAAGCACCAGCCTCTACACTGCAAGGTAAATGAGGTTACGGATAATACAATAATACAATACGATTCACAGCAAATTTGTATTTGCATTTTTGTAACGGTGTAGGTAGCTGGTTACAAAGGTTACTAGTAATGTCAAAAACCTGTTACAACTGTCAATGTACTATATTTAATAAGAACCAAAATTACTAAAGAATAAAATTGCATTAAATAAGGTTTTATTAATAAGGACGTTTATTTAAATATGTTAACTAACTTTTGTCACTGGGATTTAGAAATTGCAAATATTTCCTTAAAAAAGCCTAACTGGCATGACTGTTATAACACAACAGTTGCCTACCATTCATAATTTTGGACTTGTCGCCCATTTTTTAATGTGTTGTATAATTTTGAATGACTTCTAGTATAATTTTGATCTTCCCTTGCACATTGTTACAGTGCCAAAGTAAAAAATTCTTTTTTTTTTGTCAAAATGCCAAAGTTTCTTCTGATTATCCTCCATAAAAGTATATTTCTTTCAAGTTGCAGATTCGTTATTTCTTTATTTATACTTTCATTCGTTCTTCTTTGTGAAGTTATGAATTTTCTCCATTTAAAAATGTGGGCCAACACCATTGCATTTAAAGTCTACCCATATAAAAGGTTGTTATAGTATTTATAGGCATTAGGCTGACATTGAGCATATAAGATAAATTTCGTGACTGAGGTCGATTAGGCCGAGGTTAATAAATTTTAACATGAATGACATTTCGATCAAGCAGACAGTACTGATATAGTGCAATAACATGTAACATGTGAGCAAACGAAAGTAAATCAAGCTTGGCTTTGAAAATTTAAACATATGTCGATTATTAATTTACATTATGTTGATGTTCTAGAATGAAATACACATACATAACCTAAACCATTTCATAACTGTCACCGACTGTCAGGTCAAAATTAAAAATTCAAGATCTGGTCCATACTCACAATGAGGTGATTCAGAAAATTAATGTAAATTAAACACAGTCTTCCTCATAACAATTAACAGATATATATATTTTTTATATGTTGATTGTTATGAGGAAGACTGTGTTTAATTTACATTAATTTAGGTCAAAATTATTTGAAAATTAACATAAAATATACGGTACCCCCCACTAAGGTCACTAAATCACGTTAGCTGCGCTAACACAGGTAGGGAAACACAAGTTGTCAATGTCAAATTTATCATAGGCGCTATTGGTAAGTGCATAAATAACAGTTTTTATTATTAATTTATCTTTCGGAATGTGAGGCCATAATCCTTTCATTAGGTTAGAAGTAGACAGATGGTCGTTTTCAGCCGTAATAAAAACTGATTTTGTATGTCACTGAAAAACCGAGTTTTCTTTGACATATAGAACACGGAGTTTCCCTACCTGTGTTAGCGAAGCTAACGTGATTTAGTGACCTTACCCCCCACCCAAGAAAAGCGCCCTTCCGTGCTTTCCAAGAATACTTCGACACTCAGCATCACTCGGTTTCGCTAATACAATGTAATGAACCAGTTAGTTAAAAAAAATTTTTTTTGTCGACGACCATATCTCAAAAGTTGATGTTGCCTTCATTTTCGGAGGACCTATCGTATGAAAACGATCCAACACTTCAGGAAGGTTCCTGGCGACCGGAATCGTGTACACATACGAACATACATACCCCGCACAGCACGTTTAGGCACCCCCCAATACGAGGGAGGGATCTAGTGGACTGGGGTCTTCACCAAAAGATCCGCACACCCGAGACGGAGATTTGTTATAGTGGGTGCATTAGTCGGGTGGCACGAATTTTAAAGATATTTGACTCAGAGTGGTTTTCGATATGAGGGAATTTCAATACTTCGTACACTTCGTGTCGAATTAAAACTTTACATTTAAAAAACGTTGTATCTGCTACATCAATAATTACGAATTAAGTTATAAAAACTGCTGAAAGTTGCAATATTTAAACATAAATTTAAACAACTTGACACTTCTATTATAATAACTGTCATATTTAAATTTAAAACATTAGGGGCCGGTTGCAGAAAGCAATGTTAAGTCTGGTGTTAGCTAACGCGACGTCAAAGTGAACAAAAACGAATCAAATCTCAAATGCTTATGGTAACTAATACATTAGTAAACAAAATTTGATGCGATTTTGTTCACTTTGACGCGACGTTAGCTAACACCAGACTTAAAATTGCTTTTTCGACGACTGATATCGAAAGTAGATTTTTCTCACTGTCATTTGACAACAGAAAGTTGACATTTGCCGCTGAGCGTGCGTTTTCATCATTTTGCCGCTCGCCGAGCGTTTTGGGTTTCCGCGTGAACAAAATAGGTAGCCACGTCCGAATTTTTCCTTGACAACGCCCGTCATTTGTGGAAATAATCGCGTCACATGTCATAGACTTCGCGAGTAATGTTAACTTGATTGTCAATTAATTTTTGCGATAAAATGAAATTTGATATTTTCCATTAATAATATGCTCAGTCGTCGAAAAAATAGTATGTATGTTTCGAGCTCAAAGTGCGCTTGCCGCTTTTGCATGATTGCTGGTTTCGACTTCGTCTCAACCAGCAATATTCATGCGCAAGCGGCAAGAATGCACTTTCAGCTCTTAACATACAATATACTATTCTACAACTGGGCCTAGAAGTAATAGAGCAGATGACTTAAGCTTCATTTTATTTTCATTTGCTCACATGTTAGTTGTAAATATTATGGAAAACATTTAATATCTGTTCAATTCATAATAATTGCATCCAAGATTTGAGCAATTCTTCCAACAATGGCTGTTTTGCTTAAATTTCCGTTGACTTTTTTTATATTAGCAAAAAGTTTTACAGTTTTTCTAGTTTTATTCTTAACACCGGTTGCATTTTATCATGTGATCAGTTTCTTTTTACCGTAGTGTCAATCTCACAATCCCAGCGACTTTGATTTTGACGTTACGACATTTTGTAACCAAACTGTAAATAATATAAATGCAAAGCCTACCCTGAATCGCAAAGACAAAAAAAATAGAATACATACAGTAATTTTTTATTACTTTATTAAACCAATGAAATTCAATTAACAAACATAAGACAATGTCAACAAAAATTCAAACAATTTTTTTATTAAAAAAAATCTCAAAATGTTTGCCTTGGGCTGGTAAACAATATCCCAACCTCTTATAAAATGTCTACGAGCGTTTTGCAACTCTCGCACTATGATGGAGTCCTGGGATCTGGGTCCTGGGTCCTAGGTTTTCAGGTTTTAACGGAAACATAGTAAAATAAAGCATGTTCATGTTATTCTAGTAGTGTCTTTTATACACTTTTATTACTAAAAACTAAAATTTGCTTCAAAATTTACAACATATGTTAACAGAAGGTATAATTTTTATCATGCAAATCCCTATGGCCACAGTTAAAAACGCGTACTGTATATTTTACAATAACTCGTTTTATATAAATTGCTAAGCTGAGCTACAAGCTAGCTCTGTGTTTGGTCTGAAAGATCAACTTCAAAGCATGAAACATAACATTCTACATTAGCACAGATTAGTAAATTTTAGTGGCCAACGCATAACAATTGGGTAGTGCAGTGATAAGAGCGCCGAGCTTGAATTAAGTGAGTCCTCAGTTCGATGCCATGGGCAGACAGTTCTTTCCACAGTTTTTTGGATCGTTATCGGGCCCACTCTCCATTCGGCGTTGGACAAATAACTAGAGCACACATAGCATATGCTACACACTTACTATAAAATTAGGGGTCCAACTTCTCAAACGCAAATCATGGCTTCCCAGCCAAAAAGTACAAAATGAGAAATAAATAAATAAAGGCTTGAATCATAGCCACCTACTGTGAAAAAATGAAGTAACCGATAGCAATCGTACCAGCACCTGATTTGTATATAACACATTACGGGAAAAACAAATACATAAGTTGAATTTTGGCAGCGACTTACCTTATCGCCTTCTAAGTAAGATATCCGAAGGAGCTAAAAAAATATTTTGCGAATATCTCCTTTTGTAATGGCTTCATGTCAAAACCACGTATATCCCAGTATAAACTTTGGAAAATTCTCTGCAAGAAAGGTATCATAACGTTTTCTTTATATGACCAGACGTTCAGAGCCGAGCCGTGCCTGGGGTGCAAAGCGTGCACAGCACCCGGGCGGCAAACTATTTGGGGCGGCAAAATGAAAAATGACAGAAATTTAAGATAGGTATGCTTGTGCCTTGCGGCATTAGAAAATGCAACATTTTTTATCAAGTTATAGTCTTGTGTCTGGCTTTTTTTCGTATAAAGGTAACTTGATACAGAGAAACGGTTGCATTTTTAAGGCGGCAAGCATACAATAATAATTTATTACTTATAATTTATTTTTATTATAAACACGTCGCGTTGGTGCCGTTTGCTATTGTACACGGTGATTATACCGACACACGAGTTATCGCTCTGTCGCTATGGTGCAGCGTCATGAAACACGAAACTATATAGATCAGCGAAATCAGCTAGACTAAGCGACCCTCTTTAGACACAAAAATAATGAGTAAATTGTGTATTTGTGCTTTGTTGCAACATGCTTCATGCTCATGCATGCCGCCGGCATATACGATAACAAACTTAAAAAGGGCAATTGGGGGTTAGTTTAGTTTGCGATTGAATGCTAGTAAGATTGTACTGAACTAAGCAGAAATAAAAAGGCTAAACGTTTCAAGCAAGAGCTAAATAATATAGTGCTTTTTAAAGTTGAAAGTTTTAAAACGTAAGTATTTTTCATTATTTTAAACATTTGAACTTTTCTGCTTATTTTTCTGTTTCGCTATCCTTAGAATTTATTTGTGCTTAATTCAGATGGCCGATGGCAGAAAGAGACTTTCCGGCTTTCAGTATCGAAAAAGAAAGTCCGAAAAAGACGATATCAAAAAAAGGACTGGCTGGCTCCTTAAAAAAATTTTTTGTTTCCACGGCGGCTGCAGCCGAACAACCATCAACAAGCCTGCAAGTGGAGGAACAGCTTGATTCGAACAAGGACACGCATATGGAAAATCCAGAAATAGGGCAAGAAAATAATAAATCCGAGGCGGATGCACAGGACACACCGGATTCACCACCACCAACCGAGGTTGCTGCTGAGGACGCTGGGATGGAAATATTGAAAGATCCTGCTCTTTGGCCGCAAGTTTTAACAGATAACATTAAAATGTCTATTCTTGAATTGGGGCCATTACAATTGAAAAATATTGCATTTCCATTAGACGATTCAAACAGATCTTTTTCAACTACTTATTATGACAAAAAATTAAGCAATAATGAAAAAGTTCCTAGAACATGGTTAGTTTATTCTAAGTCAAATAATTCTGTATTTTGTTTTTGTTGCAAATTATTTAAAGTTACTGATAATGTTTTTAACGATGATAAAGGTTATACTGACTGGCGACACTTATCTCAAAATTTAGACAGGCACGAAAAAAGTAAGGGGCATTTTGAGAGTGTTAAGAAATGGGTCGAGCTAAAAAAATCGATTGAAAAAGGGACAACTGTTGACTCAGTCAACCAAAATTTAATTAAGTTGGAAAAAAAACGATGGACGTCAATTATTGAAAGAATCATTTGTGTCATACAGTATTTAGCTGGACAAAATGCAGCTTTTAGAGGAAGTAATCAAAAACTTTTCGAAAAAGGCAATGGTAATTTTTTGAAGCTAATTGAATCAATTGCAAAATTCGATAATATAATGGCGGAACATATTGGCAGAATTCAAAAAGATACCAATAATATGCCACATTATTTAGGTGATAAAATCCAAAATGAATTAATTTGTCTAATAGGTGAAAAAGTCAAGCAAAATATAATCGAAACTTTAAAATTGTGTAAATATTATTCAATTATATTAGATTGTACACCTGATGTGAGTCACGAAGAACAAATAACTGTAGTTGTCAGGTTCGTTTTCATTAATGATATTTCAAAGGGTATAGAAATTAGAGAGCATTTTTTAGGGTTCTGCCCAGTTACAGATACAACTGGTGAAGGACTACCGGCCTTTTTATTGAATTATTTAAAAGAATTAAATATTGATATTAAGGATATGCGAGGGCAGGGATATGACAACGGTGCCAACATGAAAGGCAAACATAATGGGCTGCAAAAAAGAATCCTTGATATAAATCCTAGAGCCTTTTTTGTCCCTTGTGCAGCTCATAGTCTTAATTTAGTTGTCAATGATGCTGCGAAAAGTTCGCTTGAAGTAACAAATTTCTTTGCTATTATTCAAGAAATATATGTTTTTTTTTCAGCCTCCACCTACCGTTGGCATATTCTCATGAAAGAACTTCCTACCATAACTGTAAAACCTTTATCTGATACACGGTGGGAGAGTAGAATCGATGCCATTAAAACCCTTAGATTTAATTTAGAAAAAATTTATGATGCTCTCTTTTCCCTTTATAATGATACATCAAGAGACAATGACACAAAAAACCTGCAAAGTCACTAATTGATAAAATAAAATCATATAAATTTGTGTGTTCTCTAGTAATTTGGTACAATATTTTATCAAAAATAAACACTGTAAGCAAAATCATGCAAAAATCTAATATTATTTTACCAGAAACTGTAAAAATGTTGACAGAAATTCAATTTTTTTCATTGAAATACGATCTGAAGGTAGTTTTACAGCTATGCTTAATGAGGCAAAAAAATTGCTGAAGATATAGACTGCGAAAGTGTTTTTCCAGCTGTAGGCTTGGTTAGACCGAGAAAAGCAAGGTTTTTTTTTATATATGAACATAGAGATGAATCAATCGAATCACCAGAGTTGAATTTCAAAGTCAATTTTTATTTTTATATTCTTGATATAGTAATATCAAAATTAAATGACAGATTTGAACAGTTAAACGAGTGCAACTCCTATTTTGGCTTTTTAAATAATTTAGGCTCTTTATCTATAGATAAAGAAGAATTAATGAAATATTGTATGGATTTACAAATTAAATTAACCGATTCATCTACAAAACAAATGGATGTTAATGCAATTGATTTGTGGCAATGAAATTGAAATATTGTCCATTTATAATAAAAGCAATACGACTTCGGCCAAGGAAACTTTAGAATACTTGTGGCTAATGATTTAATTAGCACTTTCCGAATTTATCTGTAGCCCTACGAATTTTTTTAACGATGCCTGTCACTGTGGCTCATGGTGAGAGATCGTTTTCAAAATTAAAAATAATTAAAAACTATTGAGATCTACTATGAGCCAGAACAGACTTACAAATTTGGCTGTAATAAGCATCGAGGAAGAGATCTGCCAGGCGTTAGATATGACGGATTTAATACGAGAATTTGCAATTAAAAAAGCAAGAAAAGTCGCTTTTGATATTTAAATTTAGAATTTATGTAGTTTTTAGTTCATGTTTATAACTTCTAAGTTACTAATAATAAATAATTTAAGCAATACTTTGTTTTATAACTATTAAAGCATTATGTTAGTTGTTTTAAATATTTAATTTTTTAATTTATACAAATAATAAAGTTTATAATAACCTTTATATTTTTTTATTTTTTAAACAAGTTACAGTTATCAAGGCAACGCAGAATTTTAAATTAACACTATTTACGTCTAAGGAGCTATACGCTATAGGGGCGGCAAACTATATCTTGCACCCGGGCGGCAGATACCCTTGCCTCGGTCCTGCGTCTTAGGCACTAATGTTAGATCTAAAACCAAACTGCTTGTCAGAAAGTAAGTTATTGTTATCTACGAAAAGTACCATTCTCACCTTCAAGCCTTTTTTAAAAACTTTTACAATATTTGATACAAGCGTTATAGGTCTATAATTTTCAGTTAATTCATTGTCACCGGTTTTATACATTGCAATTTTAAAGTGTTTTGGTTTCGAATATTTTATTTATAATATGTGCGAAATAAGGTGCTACAAAATCTGCTATTTCATGTAACTTGTTCGAAGCACTTAATGTCTTCGAAATCTGGAGCTTTATTTTTCTTTAGGTATGTGAGCAATACATGTTTTAACTTTTGAAACTTCAGTTGGTTGTAAAAAAATTGTTTTGGCACAATTTTGTTTGAAAAAAAACTATCACTTCTAGGTGAAGGCTTTAAAAATGCATTTGCCATTTTTCCGCAATTTGCTTATCATATTATTAAATTCATTCACAATACCTTTTTTTATTGGAGATATATTTATTATTGACAATAATTAACTTAACTGCAGTTGATTTTTTATTTACGTTTAGTGACTGAATTGCTTACCACGTTTATATCTTTATAATTAGTGATTTTACTTTCTCAATATTTCTTTTTTGCTTTAAGAATTAAATTATTTATTTCATTTCTATACATTTTATATTCTCGCAGTACATATAAATCATTATATTTGTTATACCTTTGAAACAAGAGATCTCTTTTTTGATAGACTGTGTTAGACTTTTTGTCATCCAAGGCTTTCTTTTGGCGCATCCAACGTCCCGCTTCCAACTTCTGTACGTTAATCTATAGCATTTCTTAGTTCGTTAACAAGTTTGTTGTTAATACATTTAATGTCATCTTGAATAAACATATCACAATTTGCGCCACTTAAAAGCGACGTCAGTTTGTTGTCATTGATTTTCTCAGTTTTAATCGTTTTTATTTTCGGACATTTTTTTTGAAAAAATAGTAACCTTCAATATAATTGAAAAAGAATCAGTGATTGTTGACTCTAAAACAAGTGGAGTGATTCCTTCACCATCGATTTTGGTTTTCAAAAATATATTATCCAAATAGCTTTTAGATATTAAAAGCCTGATTCGTATAAATTATTTAAATAATCTTGAACATATGGCAGTTCCTGCATAATATTAAATGGATATCTCCTACGATTATTTCTTCTTGATGAGTACAGCAACCCTTCAAATATTTTTGTAAGTTTTCATTAAAAACATCCATCACTCTGATTAATATATCCATAATTATAAAGTGTATCATATGCAAGTTTAAAATTTTGATCGATTTAACACGTTGCATGATTCAGATAACACATCACCAAGACACACACCTCATACAATGGTTGCTGCGCAAGCACCAAAGGCGCGATCCAACTATGTATCCCGTATCCGGGGCAAGTTGATCATTGTACCGCCAGATGCCAGCGCATATAGCACCAGCCTCGACACCGCAAGGTAAATGAGGTTACAGATAATACATACATACATACATGATTCAGATAAAGCGACCATGTCAAAGCAAAAATCAAATTGACCTAAAAATTTATATTTCATCAAAATGTATAATATTTTTTTTGTATGGCAATGTATATTCACGACTTATTTTCCATTTTAAAATTGAGAAAGGTTAAGCGAACTGTGGTAGTTATTATCTTAAGGTCGACAGTCCTGAGTAGTACACAGAGTTTAGGAAAAATGGATTCTTCTTGATACCTCCTTTTTAAGGAGCACTTTCAAGGTGCGGTCGTTAACTGCTTTAACTACACGCTTAAAAATAATAATTATTATTATCCCTAATTTCACAGCCCAAGTTAAGCCTTGATTTTTCCTAGTGTATGTCCCATCTGTCTCGATTTGTTGCTAGTATCCATTAGTTTGCTACACCGATTTTCCTTGCATCTTCATCCACTCCGTCCTTCCACTTCAACTTAGGTCTGTCCCTCTCTCTTTTGCTGACTGATTCGGCATTAAATATTTCTTTGGGAGGATTGTTGTCATTGGCTCTATGTGTCCTGTCCATCTTAACCGGCTAAGTTTGATGTGTGTAATTATGTATCGATTATCATCGAAGAATCTTTCTTTCAAAGATTAGAAGTAGGTAACGTCTCATTCTTTCTACTAATTGTTCAAGTTTCGGAGACTTGTAATTACTGGTAAAATAAGGATCTTATATATTATTAACTTGGTCTCTGACTCTGTTGGTCGATGTTGAGGCCATAAACTTAGTCTTTTCCTCATTGTTGCAATTGTGGTGAACGTTTACTTTGATCTTCTTAGGGATCGTGCGATGTCTACATCATCTTTGCGACAGTTTGTAGAAAATTGTTCTTAGCTCTGATTCCCTGACTATCTTTTCCATCGCTAAGTTAAACAAAACATGCTAACGCATTTCTTGTCTCAGGCCTCTCCTAGTCTCGAAGAGTTCAGGTGTATGTATGTATTGCTGGTAACCTAATTTTACCTTGCTGTGTAGAGGCTGATATACCGTTTCGTCTGAGGGTACAATGCTCAACTTGCCCTGGATTCGGGATACAACGTTGGAGCGGGCCTTTTGTGTTTGTGTAGCAACCATTGTGTGAGGTGTGTGTGTGGTGATGTGGCTCAGAGATCTCATTTTAAATTTCACCAGGCATAATACCAATTTTGCTAGTATCATTTTAGTTAAGTCAATGAGTTTCTTAGGTATAGCAAGTTTATCCATTGCTTTGTAAGGTTTTTTTGGATGATATTGTCGTAAGCAGGCTTAAAAGCACTGCACATGTGTAAAGCATCGACATTCAATTTAATAATTTTTTCTAAAATTTGTTGAACTGATCGGTTTGGCTTCAACGCACTCAGGTATTCTCCCAGGGTAGCCGCCATGTACGGGCTTAAGCGATCAAAAAAAAACATCCGACAACATCTTGTGTATAATATTTAATAGGGCGATGCCTTAGTAATTTTTGCATTCGAATTACTCACCTTTTTATGTAGTGAAAGTGTAAATTGGGATGAAAAATGGGTCACCATTCTATTCACAGATGAAAGCCCATTTGCATTAAGTACACAATATTAGCAGGTAAGTTCGAGTATGAAGAGAATATAATAGAACGGTAGATAATACAAAGGACGTATAAATTTGAGGGTGGCTCCGTATTGGTTTGTGAGGAAGTGTAACTTTACGAGTATTCAGCTGCTGTTTAAGTTCAGTACATTATTTCTGATCTTCTGAGCAACTATCGTTACGTTCTAGAGCCAAATTTTCGATACTGGATGAGAAGATAATTCATTTAATTGTGAGTCAATCATCATTTCTTAAATTTAGGACATTGGTCAATAGGACGTTCTACCATATTAACAATATAGTGATTTGCTATTGTCGATTTAGGTTTTGCTTCACCTGTCAAATAAAATCGTTTAGAAATGACAGTTAATTTTTTAGGTTATGTTGTTCAAAAATTGCTTTGGGAACAAACGTCGACCATTAATATTGATACTGAAGTCATAATAGCTATTTGTGCAACAAGTACTAAACGTGGATGTTTTTGCACGAAACATGAGAATTATGAAACTCAGCCTTCGGCAAGACATTTTCATAATTCTCATGTTTCGTGCATAAATACTTTTAGGACGAGTTTGCACACAATGTTTTTTCTATGGACTTAAATTTACTGTTATTAATCCATAAATGTCGATTTAACAAAGGTTTGTCGTTATAACAGTTATAATTTGTCATAGTAAAGAGATGGCCTTGACGGCACAAGTGACTATTTCTGCAGGCGGGTAGCTGTCAAACTTAGTTACAAAGGTAATTGTAATAGTACACATTTGACTTTATTAATTACATAATGCTTCAATTATTTAAAAACACTTTACCTTTATCGAAAGAAGTAACTAGAATAACTTTATAACCTCACTTCCAGTTCAAAATTCTAAATTCAACACCAGCTGTTTACTTTTAGCACATTGGCTAAAAGTAAGCAGCTGATTTCACTTTAACACGCTGATTTATAAAACGTCATTTTTAGTGCAACAAGCTAGTGCTAAAAGGCCTGCTTAGAGTAGTGGTCGTAGAAAAAAATGTATATGCTCTTTCTGGTACATATTAAATTAACATCTTTTTTTCCTAAATATAATTCGTAGAGTGCTTATTACCGATTATTTAAAAATGGATATTATGTGTTATATACCAAAGCTGAAAATACAACGAGTCCGTAAGACGAGTACATTTCACCTAATAAATCATTTGGTATTAAACCAATTCGAGAAATATCATATTGAGCATTTACCTCTTCCACCGTTGTCGTCAGACCTGAATTCTATCGGAACCTTTTGAAGTATCCTGTAAAATGCACTATGTAACCACCTACCAGCTCCAGAAGGACTACAGCATGTTAGACAAATATTGCCAAATCGGTGGGATAACGTGGATTAATTTCTCATAGTTAGCGCCATTTTAAGTATTCGCAGTCGTATGGAAGCTGTAATAAATAACAGAGGTGGGATAACACGTTGCTACACTGTTTTAAAATTATAATGTCTTGTTTTCGGTAACTGTTTTCAAATTCAATTATTTAGATGGCGTAGGTCTTTATTTTCTTTCAATTTGTTTTCAATTGTATTTAATTATGTATAAATAAAGAGCGTTCTAACCTTTTTTCACCAGTTTAATATGATTATTTACTACACCGGCTCTGTGTTATTTGTTGTCAGTATTTCCTAACTTCCTTCAATCCTTTTTACTAATTTCCATGTAATGAACCTGTAGTATTAGTGACAAAGTTAAAAACATTTACCGAGCATTTAGATGAGTTGTAACGGTGTTAAAATGTTTTCCTACAGCTTTCATAACATAATCAGCAATTTAAACGTCGTTGTATATATTAAGTTGTCTATGTAATTTTTTTTGAATGGGCATCACTTTTTTTCGAGAACTTTCGGTATGCAACTTCAGGGTAGAGCTTTATTTTCGATACAGAGAGTTGCATTTTCCTGGCTCCTCGTAGTGATATTTTGGAAATGGTTTTATTCCAAAGAATCGGCCGTAATCTGGTACGGGCTTGGTTCTACCGGTTTGATGAATTACTGCACTCGTCTGTCTTAATCAGGATTTAATAGTATTTGGCTGTACCAAATTACAGGCTTTTTCGGTCCTTCTTTCTTTTCAGTGATAAACGGTTTGCTACACTAATTATAATAAATAATCACGATGTGCTAAAGAAGTATTTTTTCATAGTAGGCACCGATTTATTAATCTCCAAAACAAATAAAAGCTTCAATTCGCACTTCGATTACGTTGTAGTCGTGCTTTAAAAAATGTTTTGAAGAGAAAAATAAGCCCCTCTGGATGGTGTATTAGCTCAATTTGCTTCGAAATGGTACGCTAAAAAGAATGTTGTTAGTTGTTATACAGTTGGGTTATTGAGCTGGATGCATAAAGACGATCAAAATAAAATTTGCTACCCTTTATGTACCTGCCCCTTTGCAGAAGAAATTCAATTCGACAAAACAGTTATTCCCGAATTTTAAAAAAATGCATCTTTTATTAAGAAAATATTAAATCCAAGAGCTACATTGAAAGATATTTTTTAAAATAGCTTTCAAAATTATTTGCACCCTGACCGTTATTTTGGATATGCTTTCGAAGCTAGCTGCAAAGAGTTTAACATAGGTATCTAATGCACAGACATTTGTCATACAAACGTGGCCAAGGGAGAGGAGAATTCGTTTACCTTATAATGTGTTTGTTTTCGAAAATGAATTTGTTTTGTGTGCTAGAAAGTTTGTATATATATATATATATAACAAAGTCCTTTTCACAGCTCGGTGGTTACTACACAAGGCGAAGAATTTGACTGGGAAAGGGGTTATAGTCAACACCATCTCAGTACTTGGGCAACGATTACAAGAGCTATTAATGGTTTGTTGAAATAAAACCACTTGATGCTAAGACCTTAGCATCAAGTGGTTTTATTTCAACAAACCATTAATAGCTCTTGTAATCGTTGCCCAAGTACTGAGATTGGTGTTGACTATAACCCCTTTCCCAGTCAAATTCTTCGCCTTATATAATATATATATATATATAAAGATAGTCCCTCTCACAGCTTGTGTGGTTACATACACAGTAAAATGTTATTTCTTGACTGGGATAGGGGTTGGAATAACTCCAATCTCAGTGCTACGCACAGGTACCAAGCTTTAATGGTTAGATTGAAATAAAACCACTTGTATGTATCGCCTGACGTTTCGTATATATTTAATACATTTTTCAAGGCTTGAAACAATAAAGAAGCCGACTGCGATTGACTAATTAAAATAATTGATGGTAGTAAAAAATCGCAGATCAACCCCCCTACCGTTTATACACCACGGCAGCTCTAAAAAAACTCTTTACTCGCCGCAATGGCCCTAGCTAACTCAAATATCGGCGGCCTTAAATCGTAGGTTCAAATCATCAGCTATGTACCCTGGAATGTCTTCAAAAAATGAAAGGAAATGGAAATGGAAATGGGCGCCAGAAATCAAAAGATTTCAAATAATAAGAAAAAATAAACTACAAGTGACTAGCGTTTAATTAATAAGGAGTAAAAAAGTCTTGTAGTATCAGTAATAAATTATCACATATAATCTCATAAGAGCATTAATTCTTTCCGGAAATTTTTTTGAATGCGTTCCAACAACGTCGTATTAATTTGACCGAGCGGGACGCGAGGACAAATTAGGACGTTGTTGAATGCATGAAAAATAATTTCCGGATATGAATTAGTGCTCGAATGCAGATTCGGTAAGAAAATCGTAACGACACAACCCTAAAATGAAGTAATGTCTACCTACAAAAAATTTCCAAGAATTTTTTTTGTTGTCTTGGATACGGCTTGTGAACTAATTTTTCTATTGGTCATTAATGAGTGTCGTACGATTTTCAGAATAATTAAAATGCAAACAATTTTATAACAACATTGTGTACGTGAACTGAAGGTTGCGACACGCATAAAATTAAAAACCCCTTTCGGGTTATTTTAATAACTCTAAATTCAAATTATTCATGAGATATGCATACCTCAATCATTTAATAATACCTTCTGTTTAGGCTATTGAAATAAAAAAGCGTGACTGTACCTTTTAGAGAGGGTCGAAATACACATCAAAATAGCAACTTTAAATATAGCATAATTAGATATAAGCATAAAAATTTAAATATTAAAATAAGAGTATGTATGAAATTGAATGTTACATTACATGTTAATAATTGCGGAACGTATGCATTTAAATTTTAAATATTTACGGTTTTAAAATGTATAAATGTAAAATACAGGTATTGAAGATACGATATATCTCGGAATAGCACAAACTAACCTCGCTTCACCAACGTGCAAAAACGGCTACCAGGCGAACGCCGGCTGGGGGTTGCTACACCCTGTTGTTTAAAATAAGTTGGTCGTGATCTGCTACCATAATGGAATACAGCAAAAGCACCCTCGAACGGCAGCAACTAAGCAGAGCGCCAGCAGGTGTTGAAAGTGCGATAAGGCTTGGCCCTCCGAGAAAGACTCGTGTATGAAACTGGTAATTAAGAGCTAAAGAAAATATAATTACTATGGAGATAATAAGACAGAAAAGCGCAATCGTACCTGATCATAATCAGCAGTTAGAAACACACTGCTCATTGAAATTGGTTGAGCGCACGTAATTTGACTTGAACAAAATCAAACCTCGCAGCGCGAAATGCTCCGCCTGAGGCGAGAAGAATAAGTGCCTCGGACGAAAATTTCGTTTCTAAAGGGAGACTCGCACTCTGATAAGAGATAGCGGCAGGTCGAGAGGGCATCGTGCAAACGATAGGAACTTGATCCAGGTATAAAATACGCTGCTTTGGAAAATAGAAGCATTTGAAATGCAAAAGGATTTATAATTCAACTAAAAATATACAGGTTAAGGCTGAAATAATTGGATAAATGGCGAAACAATTAGGCTAAACCAAAAATTGTTTCAGGCTATGGACAAAAATTTACAAATAGGCAACGTTGTTATAAAAGTTATTGAAAGTGAAGGTCCTTACCTAACAACTTGTGGAACCAAAACACATGTTTTTTAAGGACATGTGACGATATTCAATTTGAACAATTCATAAAAAGGGCAGTAGGCCACCAAGGTTACAGAGCTGGGCTGCACATGACATAACTACACTTAGTCATACATCTAGCAGGTTACAAATTAGCACATTTAAAATTGATTTACAATAATTTTATTACCTATTTGGTCAACATGGCCGTCAATTAGATAAAAATCGTGGTATTGAAAATTATTTCTAAGCAAGCAGCGACAGGTGTCTGAAAGGTTGTTAGAACCGCGCATGCGCGGAGCGCAAGGCGTCCAAATATTACGAGGAACGTTCAAAATGGAACTGACCAATTAGCTTGTGCAATGCAATCTAACATGAGACTAGTCAGAAAAACGACGACAAGGGTTATGTCTGAAGGTTCTAAAAGGTGGAAACTACAAAAAGAGTTCTAATTGAGCACCTAACTTGTAAGTCTACCAGGGGAAAAAAGACAACTGAGAAAATATGGAGGAGAAAAGACCCTAAATAGATCTAAATATAACTAAATTTATTGTGGGACCGTATTGAGTTTATTAAAAATTTATTATTAAAGAAATAGTAATAGAATTGGGGCAGTAAAAAGAAAATATTATAAGATAAAAGTAACTACCCATTGGGCTTTCTCAGTTGGAGAAATTCTAAGGAGAAATCATTGTTGGACATGGCTAACAAAAGGTGGTAGGAGACACTAAGATGATCAATGTCAGTAATTGAATTTAAGGTATTATTTGTACCAAAAATGTGGCACATTTCGATGAAAGTGCGGTGACTAGAATTTGGTTCAATAGTAATAATTTTTGCATTTTCAAAATCCATACAATGAGCAGTGCTGTTGACATGTCCAGCAAGGGCGCAGGCTTTGGGTTTAATACGAGAGTCACTTTTATGCTGAGTAATTCTTGATTTCAACCTCTGAGAAGTTTGACCAATATACGTAGAAGGACAACCACTACAGTTTATCTGATAGACGGCATTAGGGTTAGGAGAGCTGGAGTATTATCCTTTAATTTTGAGAAACAATCTTTTATGATATGATGGTGTTTGTCCGCAATGTAATATGATCGAACTTACGGAAAACCTGTTTAATTATATGAGAAAGTCCTTGGACGTAGATGAGACTTTTGTAAAGTGGAGGTTTATCATTTATATTATTATCAGAATTTTCTGGTGAATGATCCTGCCCTTGGGGGTGGAGTATAAGATAGAATTTAATAAAGAAATAGGATAATTATTTAATTTAAGAGTATTAATTAATTATTGAGGTTAACTGCGTGAAAATCCGGATGCGAGATCGTTAAGATTCTGTACTTGAGCCCTTTCACTACATTCAACTTATGTCGAATGTTGTGTATAGAATGGAAATTCAGATAATGGCCAGAACTGGTTGGTTTAACATACCACTCCAGTTTAATAGTGTTGGAATTCGTTCTGATGACCAGTGTCCAGAAAGGGGACCGACCTATCCTTTTCTCTTTCCACTGTGAATTGGATGTGAGGGTTGAAACCATTGAAAACACTCAGCACATTGGCAACGTCGTCGACAGGTACTGCACAAACTAGATCATCAACATACTGGTAAAGAAACGCGTCCCGCTCGGGCAAATTAATACGTTGTTGGATCGCACTCAAAAAAATTTCCGGAAAGAATTAATGCTCTTATGAGATTATATGTGATAATTCTTCCACATAGGATGAAACTATTAATGCTACATAGTTTTATTAAGGTTAAATTTGGTCTTAAACGACTAGGCGTGTGCTGTTCTAATTATTATACTTTTCCTACAGAGGTCTTAAAAAATATATATATACATAATATGTAACCCCTTATACGGTTTACACAGTGTCGGCGTGCCGGGCGCACCGAGCCGCTGAGGGTGTGTGCATTTTTAATTCGGCGGAGGTACTTGAGGTGGTGGAGCCTGTCTAAGCTAGAACACTACGTCGGCTCTCCAGATGTTTACCCATCCAAGTACTGACCAAGCAGACTGGAGCTTAACTTTTGCAAGTGCCGTGAGATATGCAACACCACTCCGCCGTACTGCCGGCCTTAAAAAGTAGACACAAGGGAAGAGTACAAAGAATGTAAATTAGTGTATAGCAAAGACCAACAGATGTTGATCAACTTGGATAGCGATAAGAGTTTCTATATGTACTGAGAGTTGAGCCATTGGATCCACAAATCAATGACCATGTGATGTAGCACAGATATATTTCATTGTTTTATTTGAAAGAAGTATGCATTAAGTTTAAAATCGGCAAAAATCAACAAGTCACCCTACATGTCCCAACTCTTGTATACTATACAGGGACTCTAATAGTGATTAGTATTACCGGGTGACTATAAATGATTGTGATTTTTTTTCTTAGGTTGGCACTGTTTATGTTGGTGGCACTGTAAGTATATATAAATTCGAGGTTAGTAGGTTACGTTTTCAGTCAGTTTTGATACAGAATGACGCAAAACCTAACCTGCGAACATTGAGTTTGACATAGACTTACAGTGCCACCAACATAAACAGTGCCAACCTAAGAAAAAAAATCACAATCATTTATAGTCACCCGGTATATACATGAATATGTTTTTAGTTCATTACGTAACGATATATTGTTGTTATGTACTATATTAATAAAACCATAGCTATTCAGGGTGAATTCTGTGTGAATTAAAACCTTTGTGGCTTCTGGTGTTATACAACTCATTAATTTTAAACTTTCATTTGAACCTGTTGGTGACACTGACTGAGTGTATATTTCAGTAGATCTTTTAAATTCCATTAGTCCTAATCAATTTTACGTTCGAAAATTAGGTTTAATATTTTGCCAATCACTCAACACTGCTGCCCATTTTCTGTATCAGTTGCTTCTTCAAGTTGTTCACGTTAGTAAAGATATTAGAACGAATTTATAGGTAGTTTGTAAATAAACATAACTCACTTAAAGTAATTGAATTACGTTCTGTTTTCAGGTATTGCATTTGATAAATCCGAACTCTTCATTTTTGTTATAATAATGGATGCGAAGCAGAAATTACTGGATAACAATTTGTGTAGTACAATGGCCAGCAGCTTATTATACGAATCACAGATAAAAGTCGAAGAAGATAATGTAGTTGCAAACTTTACAATGGACGTGACGCAGGAATTACTTGATACTAATTTATGTAGTACAGTGGTCAACAGCTTACATGAAACGCAGATGAAAATGGAAGAAAATAAAGTAGTTGCAAACTTAAATGTACACAAGTTTATTGAAAACACTACAAACAATATAGCTTATCTTGAATTGAATCTTAACAGGAGGAATATGATGTAAAAGATGAAGTGCTTGCTACATGTGCAGCAAGTAGAAGCGTATTAGAAGAACAGTTAGTTTGCAAGGTCTGTGGATATGAAGCAGAGGATGAGAGTAATTTCTTGAAACATATGATGGTTCATACAAAACAATTTCATTTATGTTCAATTTGTGGATACAAGACAGTAGAGAAATGTCATTTAATTAAGCATATGAGGACACATATAGGTGAACGACCCTATTCTGTTCCTTTTGTGAATATAAAACAGGGGTTAAGGGTAGCTTGGTTAAGCATATGGGAATACATACATGTGAAAAATCTTATTCTTGTTCCATTTGCGAAATAAAGCAGTACAGAAACAATACTTAGATAGTCATATGAGGACACATTCAGGTGAAAAACCTTACCTCTGTTCCATTTGCAGATATAAAGCAGCAACAAAACAACACTTAGTGAAACACATGAGGACGCATACAGGTGAACGACCTTATTCCTGTTCCTTTTGCGAATATAAAGCAGCACAGAAACAACACTTAGATAGGCATATGAGGACACATTTAGGAGAAAAACCTTATTCTTGTTTTATTTGCGAATATAAAACAACGATGAAAGAAGTCTTAGTTACACATATGAGGACACATACAGGTGAACGACCCTATTTCTGTTCTCTTTGCGAATATAAAACAGCGTTTAAGGGTAACTTGGTTAACCATATGAGAATACATACAGGTGAAAAACCGTATTCTTGTTCCATTTTTTTGCGAATATAAAGCGGCAACAAAACAACACTTAAACATTCATATGACGACACATTCACGTGAAACACCTTATCTCTGTTCCATTTGCGAATATAAAGCAGCAACAAAACAACACTTAGTAAGACACTTGAGGATGCATACAGGTGAACGACCCGATTCCTGTTCTTTTTGCGGATATAAAACAGCTGTCAAGGGTAGCTTGGTTAACCATATGAGAATACATACAGGTGAAAAACCTTATTCTTGTCCCATTTGTGAATATAAAGCAACGATGAAACAAGTCTTACTTATGCATATGAGGACACATACAGGTGAACGACCTTATTCCTGTTCTGTTTGCGAATATAAAGCAGCACAGAAACAACACTTAGATAAGCATTTGAGGACTCATACAGGAGAAAAACCTTATTTCTGTTTCAATTGTGAATTTAAAACAGCGACGAAGCAAGTCTTAGTTACGCATATGAGGACACACACAGGGGAACGACCTATTCCTGTTCCATTTGCGAATATAAAGCAACGACAAAACAAGTCTTCGTTGCGCATATGAGGACACATACAGGTGAACGACCTTTTTCCTGTTCCTTTTGCGAATATAAAGCAGCGCAGAAACAACACTTAATTAACCATATTAGAACGCATACAGAAGAAAACCTTATTCCTGTTTCATTTGCAAGTATAAACCAGCAACGAAACAACGTTTAGTTACGCATATGAAGACACATAACAAAGAACTGTAAGTATATGAAGACAGAAGAAAAATATGATCTAAAATTACACAAAGGAGTTATATAGTGATACATATGAAGGACATATATAAGTAAATATGCAAGAGCAGAATGCTATTCATGTGTTGTACGTGAATTAAAAACAGCACCAACAAATAATTAATTTAGGTATGTGCTAAGATTTTTTTAAGTTACATTGTATGCATTTATTATTTATTATTATGTAAACATTTCCATCGTGAATCATAACCGCCTTTAACAGGCTCTACCAGTCCATTTGTTATTGTGGATTATTCCCTATATCACTTAAAACTATGATTACAAGTTTGTATGTTGTTTGGCACTCTTCACTATAGCTTGCCATTTTTTTCTATCCGTAACTCTTAGGTCACTTATCACTTGGTTTATTCATCTTAACTTTATTTTTCTTGGACGATCTTCCAAGGGCCTCTAATTCATCAGTTTCTTTATCGCTCGATGATACCAACTCAGCCTTTGTGCCTTGATTGCTCTCACTATGTCTTTTTCTTTATTTTCTTCCAAGATTTCATTGTTTGTTCTCCTTCTGTATAAGTCATCTCTATTTTTTTTTACCTCCTAGTATTGACCTCATCACCTTTCTCTCAAAGATTCTCAATTGCTTTTCATCACTCTTTGTCAGAACGATAGTCTCTGCTGCATATGTTATAGCCGGTCTTTTTACCTTGAACATCTTGTCCTTCTATCGTTATTACTTAATATTGCGCCTAGATATTTAAAAATTTTTAGTTCTTCAAAGGTATGTGTTCTTGTCTTTAGATTTTATAGACATTGTGTGTATAGGTAAGAATAATAAGACAGTATATACAAATTTTAAGTCTGTTGAATTCGGTTGCATTATACAATATACATACACTCACCGGCACGAAAAACGGAGCACTTGATTTTTGATTAGATTTAAAATTGTATCCCTTTGTGTATCCCGTGTTATTATTACATTTATTATTATACATTTATCTACTCCTACTGCACAATAGCCATGAATTATGATTAATAATTCACGGTTTGCAGCCAATCATAAAATTCTATTTTCATTATTCAATAGTTTGCAATTGCAACCAATCAGAAAATTCTATTTTCATTATTCAATAGGTTGTAGCCAATCACAAAATTCATTCTTATTATTAAATGACTTTTGAAGTTAACAGCTGTCACAAATGTCATAATTCTGAAATATGAACTCAAGGCTCCTATTGCATAGGAGTAGATAAAATATCGTATTATATTCGCGATTATGGCCATTATTCACTCAGATGACTTGCGCCACAAGCCGAAGGCACGTGGCGCAAGTCATCTTCGTGAATAATGGCTGTCATAATCGCTCATATAATAATATACTATTATTATACATGTTATAATGTTAAATGTATAATAATAAAACATCACTAAGGGATACAATTTTAAATCTAATAAAAAAATGCAAGTGCTCCGTTTTTCGTGCCGGTGAGTGTATAATGTACATTCAATTACATTTGAAAAAAAGATATAAATTTCGACTTATGAGTATGAGTATTGAATTCTGTAAAAATAGGAATCAAAGGAACTGAAATTAAAGTCAAAATAAAAAGATAAAAATATTGGAAAGTTATGAGTTGTTATATAGGTAATTAATTTATATAAAAATTGAGCAGCAGTGGGAAAATTCGACAATGATGTGTTGCAATAAAACCATTATATCTTACTTATAGTCTATGCAGCAACCAAGCTGCCTGATTAGTTGCATATTTTGTGCAGTGTATCCCTGAATTTCAAAATGTTTCTGTTTGTGTATTGTAAAAATTAAATTGCCTTTTAATTGTAAAAGATTATGTAATATTTTGTAATATTATATATAATAAATTTTGTTTATACAGCAATGTATACACATAACTTATTTTCGGAGTTCCACGTGTAACGAGCTCGAGTACGGTTGTGTTCAAGTTTCTTCCTTTAACTGCGTTGCCGATCCAGTACTTCTTTGATTATTATCATTTTACCTACCAATTAGCAATCAGCTCCACACTACTGAAAGTGGAACGAGCGAGTTCGACGCACTGCAATCGCAGATTGCAGCGGAGTGCCCTATCTCACAAAGATAGCAGTTCTACACGAGACTTGTTTATAAATACTAAAGTGCACACATAAATATGACTGATACAAATAAATTTCTGCTCAGACCTCCGAACATAGTTTATAAGGCGAACAATGTTACCGCAAATTCAACTACAATGGAATGCCAAGAAATCACAGATAACGACACAAATAATTTCAAACAACCTCTAAGCTCACCAGATGACAGCGACTTTAATAAACGGTATTCATTTAACACTTCCACTTTAATCTCCCAAATAAATTCCACGCTCTACAATCGGAGAATGAAACAAATTCCTCACAAGCAACCGCTTCCACTTCAAACAATGCTACTGAAAAACCTAAGGTTCCACCGATATTCATACCCAAAGGCACAAACTATCAAAACATAGTTACGGATATTAAATCTACCATTACAGAACCATTCACCACCAACTATAAAGGTAAGGAATTAAAAATTAATTTGACTAGCATAGACGACTACAGAAAACTTACTAAGTTTTATGATGAACATAAAGTTCATTATTATACATACAGGAACCCTGAAAATTATAACATCTCTGCAATCATTGAAATGTTCCTATCTCCATAACGGAAGGAGAGATTAAGACTGAATTAGAACACTTAAACTTCCCAGTAATTAAAGCCACGCAACTTTTGAATCGAAATAAGGTTCCTATGCCGATAGTTGCTATTGAACTAACCAAAAATGAGAAAACAAATGATATATTCAACTTGAATAGACTACTATATTGCGTAGTAGCCATTGAACCCAGACGCAAGAACAATGATATCCCTCAGTGCACCAACTGCCAATTGGTGGGACACACTAAAAACTATTGCCATTTATCTCCAAAGCCGCGTACACATATATAAATATTTACGTTGTGTGTTGTATTTCAAAATGTAGCGCATTTATTTGCAGCGCAAATTTAATGAAACAGCATCATTTTTCGACGCACAAATGTGTGTTGTGCGTTGTGTGTCGGCGCTCCGCCTGTTCGTCGATTTGCAGGGCGGCGCATTGTGCTTCTCTTATTATTAGTAAGTTTTATATTTGCAACATTTGTGGAAATAAAGAGTAATAAGAGACGATGAAATGTCATTCAGTAACGTCTTTCTTTTTTATTATTGAGTTTATTTTTAATTTTTCGAATTAAATGGTGTATTATAATAAATGCCCTAGATTTATTTTTTACTAATAGCGGGCAATAAAACATGGCTAATCAATAATTTCCTTCTACAAGTTAGAAAGTTTATTCGTAAAAATAAATTAAAATTAAAACAACACGACACATATATGCACTACCAACATACGTCTACATCAGCACAATGTTGCGACGCAAATCTCTTTGAAGTTCGAGTAAAAACAGACTGGGCGATGGATAGCGTGCGTCGTTCGTCACGAAAATATTTGTGAGCGTTTGTGTTCGGCGAACCGTCCACATCTACATTAATTTCAACGCACACGCACAAATTTGCGTCAAATACAACGCACAACGTAAATATTTATTAATGTGGATGCGGCTCAAGATGCGTGAAATGCACCGGAAATCACCATTACTCACAATGTCAAAAAAAGCGAGACACTGATTCTCCCAAATGCGTAAACTGCGGTGGGGTACATACAGCTAACTATAGAGGATGTCCATACATCAAATCTCACCCGGTAGCCAGACCATTAAACCCTAACGCGATAAGAGGGAAAATTACGTCCAATACAACATACGCATCAGCCCTGTGCCACAATCCCCATGCTCCCAATCTACATATTCCTAACCAAAATAATCAAAAATCAACAAATCAAAACTTCTTTGTGACTAACATCCTCCAATCTATTATCGAAATAATTACACCGCACCTAGAACAAATTAAAGAATTTATCTTATCCCTGATTCCAATGTTATTTCAAAATGGCAGCAAATAATCGAATCCCTATAGACAAGTTAACCCTCTTAAATCGGAACGCCAACGGCATTAAAAACGAACGATCAATACTTATTTCATTCCTATCCAGACACAATATAGATATTGCATGCATCACTGAAACTCACCTTATTCTAAACGAAAAATTCACGTTACCGGGATATCATATACAGTGTGTTTCACTTTACATGGAAGCACCCCTGTATTGTCTTTGTTTTTGTATGAATTGATTAGAATTTTTTACCAGTTGTACAACTCACCAAGAGGCATCTATTCATGTCCTTGAGCGCAAATGACGTTTTTAGCCTTGCCTACTACGATCAAGAACATGGGTCGTATTGTCAATATTTAGCATCGCGTTAGAGTTACAGCAAAAAGTTATTAAGAAAAGTTTTTTAGAATCAAAAGAATACCCTAAATACCGATTTTCGTTTAATAATTCGAATTTTTAATTTTTATCCATACATTTGTCCAAGTCCCAAATTTCAACTTTTAATTTGGTATCAAATGGTGCCATGGAGAAAAAACATTTTTATTATTGTTGCAAACGTCATTAGCTCTTAATAAACTGCTCAAGGACAGGTCTAACGAGTAGCTTCAGAATGTGTAGTTCAAAACGTGACCACCGAGCTTCTGTAGATGGCGCCAAGTGGACAAACCGCCACTGTGCTACGTTGCTTGGAAATTTTGCAAAGTGGAAAGCCAAAACCAAATAGCGCATGAAGGTGCTCGGGACCTTAGCAACAACTTTGCCCCCTTTCAAAATTTCGATATCTGTAGCCGTTCGAAAGTTACAGGCGATCCGGACGGACGGACGGACGGACGGACGGACAAAACGTTCGCATAAGTACGCTGAAGCTACTAATAATGGCTGAATTACATTTAACTGTTGCTGAGAAAGTAGAAATAATTAGAACTACTGGTGAAAATGCAAGAACCAATAGAGAAGTAGCTAGAATATTTAATGGAAGGCATCCAGGGCGTGCACCTATTTATCCTGAAACTGTTTCAAAAATTAATCAATTTTTTAATTTAATTGGAAATGTTGTTAATCCCAAACATATCTCTTACACCGTGGCTCAGACCACAGTATAAACAGCAAGGCAAGGTTTTGTAATATTTATTCACCCTGTACCATTATTATTCATACCGTTGGATAGCATTTTTTGTAGGCTTTTCAATGATGTATCACAAGTAGGGGTCTGCCATTTAAACTTTTTCAGTTGGGGTAGGTGGGGCCTAGGGGGTTGATGGGGGCGAGTTCTTTTTTATGCCATTTTAGTTCCCCCTTCCTATCTTAGAAACGGTTTTGAGCATTTTTTGATATCATCTTTCGTTCGTGAGATATAGCCCATTGTAGGTTTTTAAATTGTCACACTATACTGTGCTCAGACCAAGAAGAATAGTTCGAAAGCTTCCCTTTGACGAAATGATTTTGGCGGCTTATGACGCTAATTCTCGTAGTAGTATTAAGAGATATGGCATTAAATTTCCATCAAAAATTTGGCGCTGCTGCTTGCATCGTCAGAAACTGAGTGCCAGGAAAAATAGTTGCACGCCCTGGATGCCTTCCATTAAATATTCTAGCTACTTATCTATTGGTTCTTGCATTTTCATCAGTAGTTCTAATTATTTCTACTTTCTCAGCAACAGTTAAATGTAATTCAGCCATTATTAAGAGCTAATGACGTTTGCAACAATAATAAAAATGTTGTTTCTACATGACACCATTTGATACCAAATTAAAAGTTGAAATTTGGGACTTGGACAAATTTATGGATAAAAATTAAAAATTCGAATTATTAAACGAAAATCGGTATTTAGGGTATTCTTTTGATTTTAAACAACTTTTCTTAATAACTTTTTGCTGTAACTTTAACGCGATGCAAAATATTGACAATACGACCCATTTTCTTGATCGTAGTAGGCAAGGCTAAAAACGTCATTTGCGCTCATGGACATGAATAGATGCCTCTTGGTGAGTTGTACAACTGGTAAAAAATTCAAATCAATTCATATAAAAACAAAGAAAATACAGGGGTGCTTCCATGTAAAGTGAAACACACTGTATACCGGAAAGACAGACCAACAGAGGTTGGGTGGGGAGGTAGCGCAATATTAATTTAAAAAAACATAGCTGTTTCTCCAATCACTCTGGAGAACATACACTTTCTAGAAGCTGTTGCTATCAGCATAACAGTAAATGAAAACTCAACCCTCCGAATCGTATCAGCTTACAAACCACCTAATAGTCAACTCAGCCAAAACGAACTCAACCAAATTTTTGAAAACCAACATCCCACGCTCCTTGCAGGAGACCTCAATTGTAAACATACTAACTGGGGCTGCAGAGTGACTAACCCCAATAGGATAAAACTTAATAACTTTGCTTCTCAACTGGCACTCCAAGTGGCTGCACCCGTTGAATATACTTACTTTCCATATCGATACAACCAACTGCCAGATATACTTGGACATCATTTTACACAAAAACCTAACTCTACCAATTACTCAGACAGTACTCACGGAACTCGATTCTGATCACCTGCCAGTATTGTTCACCCTCAGTTGTTTATCCTATAACTACCCACACCTCCCAAGATTAATTAACGGACCCATCGACTGGGATAAGTTCCGATCTACTATGGATAACCAGCTAACTTGCCCCACCAACTTAGATTCACATGAGGATATCGATAACGCGGTGATATTGTTCAAAGATGTAATTACGTCAGCAACTCAACAAGCTACTAAAACCACTAGAATACAGCGACACCGATTTGACCAAACTTCTCCCTCACACATACAACAATTAATAAGAGATAAACACACAGCACGTAGACAGTGGCAAAGTACTCGAAACCCAGCAATTAAGACCCAACAAAACAGGCTTATCAGGCTTGTAAAAACCGAATTAGACCAATTTAGAATTTCGTCCTACCAAAACTACATCGAATCTCTTGATCCTGGCGATCCCAACATGTAGAGGGCCACCAAAAGGATACTAAAACAACCAACGTTAATCCCACAACTCCGGTATGATGGTCGTACATATTCAGAAGATTCCGGCAAATGCGAGATCTTCGCAGAGCAGCTGGAAAAAACGTTTACCACTCCATCTACTCAATCTGATACTAATTATCCCGATCAACTCAAATTAAACAAAGATGTTCCTTCTAATATAACACCCACTGATCCAATATCGCCATCTGAAGTTAAATCGTATACCTATTAATAAACTGAAATTCAAAAAAGCTCCAGGAATGGATCTTATACCTAACTTGGTACTTAAAAACTTACCAAACAAATCCATCTGCTATCTAACAGCGATATTCAATGCATGCTTGAGATGTGGATACTTTCCTATTGCTTGGAAAAGAGCAATAATTTTGATGATACCAAAACCTGGTAAGCAGCACGATAATCCTGCGAATTATCGCCCAATCAGCTTGCTATCTACACTCTCAAAACTGTTAGAACGAGCAATACAGTCACGGTTAAGCAAATTCTTGGAGACTAACAAAGTTATTCCGGAGTTTCAGTTTGGCTTTAGAAACTCCCACTCATTAATTCACCAGATTCTAAGACTCACGGAACTAGTAGAAGAAGGCTTCGAAAGAAAAATGCACACACTCATCGCATTCGTAGACATAGCACAAGCTTTTGACCGGATCTGGATTGATGGGCTTATCCACAAAATAATAATGACGAATATTCCGCCATATTTACTGCAGATATTAATCTCATTCTTATCCGACAGGTCTTTTCAAGTAAGAATTAATTCCTTTACTTCTTCAATTCATCAGATCAATGCAGGTGTTCCTCAAGGTTGAATCCTAGGGCCCATACTATTTAATATATTCATGTTCGACATTCCTTCCCTACCCGGTTCAAGCCTAGCTATGTACGCCGACGACACAGCCATTATCGTACAAGATCATGATATTATTAATGCAGCCTCTAATCTCCAAGAAAACCTAAACCAACTAAACTTATGGTTTAACAAATGGAGGATCACTTTAAACGCCAACAAATGTGAAGCAAAAATCTTTACGCTTCGCCGACCTTTAGATCCCCCAAAACTTATTTCTCAACAACTCTAAGATACAATGGAACCCAAAGGACAGTGCTGTGCGATATCTTGGTATATACTTAGATAGAAAGCTAAACTGGAATCTACACGTTAATAAAAAGCTATCTGAATCATACACAAGGCTGAGTATGCTATACACCATAATCAACAAAAAATCTCCCCTTAAAATTAAATGTGGTATCTTAATCTATACGTCCTTGATAAGAGCTTTATTTACCTACGGATGCAGCGTTTGGAGCTACTTCTAAGACCAACCTGAACAAGCTCCAAGTTATTCAAAATAAAGTACTGAGAATGATATCCAATGCAGAATGGTTCGTCAGAAACTCACGGTTGCACACGGAGACCGGCATCTCAACGATTCAACAGCACATCAAAAAAATATCAAAAAAATTTTACGACAACATAAACCAATGCGACGGTGCAAAATTCTATAACCTAGGTAAAAGAACAGTGCACACCAGACTGAAAAGAAAATTACCAATAGATCTACTAAGTAGTGACAGTGAATAAATCTTTAAACAATAACAAAACAGTCTAGTTAACTCTTACGTGGTGAACCTCTAAACCAGCTATTCTCAACCGCTGGTCCGGCGGACCATTAGTGGTCCGCGGAGAAATTTTACTGGTCCGCGGACATTTCCCCTATCCACGAAAAAAATTTACTTAATTTAGTTCTACGTAATTTATGATTAGTACGGCACTGAAGACAAATTCCCGAAATTCTTACAAGTGTAATTCCTATCGTTGGAAGTAACGAACGTACAGAATATTTTTCGCTGGCCGGCGAAAACGACCACGGTGGGCGGGGCGGGGCTACCGGCATGTGCGAGGCAAGCGCGAAACCGCGGCGCGCAGACACCGGCCGACTGACTCTATCGGCGACAGAAACTTAAGCCGCTTTATCATTGTAAATTGTGTTGTGGTTTGGGGATGTCTTTAATTTATTGTTAAACGAAACATTATAATAAGTATACATATGTTTAACTGGATTGAACTAATATAAAAGTAAGTTTATTGACTATTTATATACTTATATAGACGCTAATAAAAAATATTTTTTAACCCTTAGTAACATGAACCGTAAACAAGGCACGCTGTTTAATTTTTTGAATACCAGTTCAACGTCTCAAAAAAATGACCACGAAACAGGACTTCCGCCAGCAAAAAAGAAGAAATCAATTATCAGACACTACAACCCTGAATATTTAAAATATGGTTTTATTCTTTGGCCCAAATCTACGGAAGAAGATGTACGTCCGATGTGTATCATTTGCCATGAAGTTCTAGTAAATGATGCTATGAAACCATCGAAAATGTTACGACATTTGAAGGCTATACATTCTGAGCTGGAAAATAAACCGCGTGAGTATTTTGAGCGTAGAAAAGGAGAATTACAATTACAAACAAAAACATTTAAACAAAATTTTATTCCGAACAAGTCACTACTAAAATGCTCATACTTAGTTGCCCTTCGAATTGCTAAAACCAAAAAATCATTTACCACTGGGGAAAATTTAATAAAACCAGTTTTAATAGACGTTTGTTTAGAGATGTTTGGACAATCTGCTGTTGATAAAATCAAATCGATTCCCTTATCTAATGATACTATAAGAAGAAGAATTGAAAAATTATCAGAGAATTTGGAATATCAGTTAATCCAAAAGGTAAAGGAATCAACACTTTTTGCAATACAAATTGATGAATCATGCGATATTTCCAAAAAAGCCATATTAATATGCTACGTTAGATATATTGATTTTATTTTGGAGGAAATAAAAGAAGAATTCTTGTGTTGTATAGAATTGGTTTCATATACAACAAGTGATGAGATTTTTAACGCACTTAATTCTTATATTATTAAACATTCTTTAGAATGGAAAAATTGCGTAGGTGTATGTACCGATGGGGCGGCTAGTATGGTTGGCAGACATTCTGGTGTTACTAAAAGAATTCAGCAAGCAGCTAATTCTGATATATTAATGACCCACTGTATAATCCACAGACAACATTTAGCTGCGAAAAGTTTATCCACAGAATTAAATGAGGTTTTAGCGGAATCTATAAAAATTATTAATTTTATTAAAAAAAGCGATTTAAACTGCAGAATATTCGCAATATTTTGTCAGGAGGTTGGTGCCGAATATGAGCAATTATTACTTCATACAGAAGTTCGATGGCTCTCGCGGGGTAAGATTTTAACCAGGCTTTTTGAATTAAGGATGAAAGTTGAAATATTTTTAAGAGAAAAAAATAATCCTTTAAGTATGCATTTGTCTGATGTAGAATGGGTTGCAAAACTAGCATATTTAAGTGATATATTTTCCTATATCAACGATTTAAATTTGAGTTTACAAGGAACTTCCATAAATACGTTTCATTTATTTAATAAAATAGATGGATTTAAGAAAAAAATTAATTTTTGGGTGGATAAAGTAAATAACAATAATATTGATATGTTTAATAATTATTTTGATTTTGTTAATTTGCAACAAGATTTAAACTTATCAAAATTAAATACAATCATTGGGCAACACTTACAATCTTTAAATATTAGTTTCGAAAAATATTTCCCATCTGAAAAAACCACGTGTGAAAGAAATGTGTGGATAACAAACCCTTTCATAACATATGACAGTAGTAAGTTAAATTTAAGTGACAGAGAATATGAGTCCCTTATTGAGATTAGTGCAGATATTATGTTAAAAGCTAGTTTTTCAACAATGTCCATAGATAAATTTTGGATCAAATTGAAAAATGAATATCCATCTCTATACGAGAAAGCAATGAAAATGTTAGTCCCCTTCGCAACTACATATTTATGTGAATCGGGATTTTCAACTATGACGGTAATAAAAAATAAATTTAGAAATCGGCTTTCGGTTATTTCACCGCTCCGACTTAGCTTGTCTAATTTGGAACCAACAATTGACAAGTTGATTGAAGAAGAGCAGCAGCAATCTTCTCATTAACAATATGTTCATATGCAATGAGCTTGTGATTATTTTTATAATTTCTGATATTTTTTGTTCTAATTTTTCTTAAGAGTTCGTTCCTATTGATTTAATTTTTTGGTAATCGTAAGAATGATATTTTTTGTTGTGTTCCTACATCCATGAGTTTGTGATTTTTTTTATAATTTTCTGTAATTTTTGTTAAAGGTTTATATACTTACTTATTATTATATGTATATATAATTATATATTTTTACATTTAAATATTACTGTAAGCAAATGACAATAAAAATGTTACAATTAACTTACGTAGTAGTTCTTTATAAATACTTAGTAAGAATTTATTGTTAAGAAAATATCACTGGTCCGCAATTTTTTTTTAACAGATTCTACTGGTCCGCGGGCCAAAAAAGGTTGAGAAACGCTGCTCTAAACAATGATATAAGTTATGTCAAATGAACCTAGTGAGTAGTGCGCGTAGTTCGAAAAAACTATGAATAAACTCTGCCGTGAATAGCAGTTTATGCTGGACTGGCATTATACAAATTAAAAAAAAACTTATTTTCCAGTTCTCAAGTTACGTAAATGTAGAGAGGTCAAGCAAACTGTGATAATCATTATCTTAAGGTCGACAGTCCTGAGTGGTATACAGGGTGTAGGAAAAATGCATTCTTGATGTGTTATTAAGGAGCAGCTCCAAAGTGCGGTTCTTTACTTCTGTAATTACACACTTACAGCTAATTATCAGCATCATCCTTAGTTTCACAGCCCAAGCTAGGCCTTGACGTTGTTTAGTAGCCATCTTGCGGAAAGTTCGTTCCCCACATTTCGTACCCCACATTTCGTTCCCGGGATATTTCGTCTCCCCAGATCTCGTACCCGGAAACTTCGTTCCCGAGCGAGCTCAATTTGTCTCCTAGATTACAGGGCTTTGGAAAACGAGTGCAGCGATCGGAATTCAGTTAGAAAAATGAAAGATATTTTAATTAATTTATTTATTATAATAATCTTATAAGAACCATATTACAGTATGGGGGTGGCTTGAGTTTACAAGAGGGAATTAAATTTTATTTTTAGTTTTACATAAAAATGTTATAGGAATTCTAGTTCCTGCTTGGTTTGTAGAGAATTTTAAGAAAATTTTCAGTTTTTTCAAAAACAAGTCGGCCTTGACAGTTAAGCAAAAACTATTTACTTTTCAGGTAAACTACCCTTTTTGTTCATGGTACGGCAAAATATTACTAAGAAGAGTTGTCCAGAATGGGAAATTATGGCCCTATACAAAATATAAGGAAGATACTTAGATTAAACCGTCATTTTTAGTAAATGCATTTATTTTGTTCTTATAAGTTTATTATAATAATTAAATTAATTAAAATATCTTTTATTTTTCTAACTGCATTCCGATCGCTGCACTCGTTTTTCAACACCCTGTAATGTAGGAGACAAATTGAGCTCGGTCGGGAACGAAGTTTCCGGGTACGAGATGTGGGGAGACGAAATATCCCCGGAACGAAATGTGGGGTACGAAATGTGGAGAACGAAATGTGGGGAACGAAATTTCCGTATCCCGTCTCGATCTGGTGCTAGTTTCCTCCAGGCTGCTGCACCGATTTGCCTTACATTTTCACCACTCTGTCCTTCCACCTCAACGTAGATCTGCCCCTCTCTGTTTTTCCGACTGATTCATATAAAGTGTTTACTGGTAAGATAAGGATATTATGTAAGGTGACCAACCGTATCATTTTATCCAGGACAATACTCATTTGGCAGCACTGTCTTGGGTAAAAAATAATATCGCAAAACCTTATAAGCGTCATACTGGTTTTTGGAACTTGTCCTAGGAAGGGTGGATCCAACCACCACAGAATACGAATCCACTGTTGTCTACTTCTATTCAATCTGCACTGATTTTTTCATGATGCTAAGAATTATTCTGTGTTAATAGTTATGTATATATCTAGTGCACTAAAGTAGTTCGCCCATCAGGAGGTTTTTTTCTGCAGCTTTACCAAAGTAATGAAAAATATTCATAAACAATATGAAAAATATTGTTATCATGTGAATAGTTATTTGTACAACTAGTTTTTTCATGAATTAGCAGTTCGATTAACGCAGGCGAAACCCGAGCAATTTGTTCTCAGTTTGGCACAAAATGTTTTCGAGTAACGATGATGTGGTGGCAGCTTACTGGTAAATGCGAAATAAGGACAGGAAACAGAAAAGGAAGACCATGCACATCCCTATATCGAAAATAATAAATTGTGCAAGACTTTTATTTTATCCCAGCAAGAGGGCTCTCCCAACATGAGCAAAAATTTCAGTCAATTTACCGAATGTCAAAAGAGAGCTTTAATGTATAAATAGAAAAGCTTAAGTCGTGGATTGAAAGACGCGGCTACAATACAAGGGTATTTTCATACTAATTTGACATTCCTTTCACTTTACTCCACAACTAATCAATTCGCAATTGGCACCGACAGTCGCTTTTTGCAAGTTGCATCGTGATCGCATCGCAGTCGCAGCAGTGTACGGTGAAGTACAAAAACCCATAGAACGATCGCCACTCGATTATCGCTTTTAAGTTTCTTGCCAGTTACGTTGTAATTGCATTGTCTCAGTGAGTGGACGGCCTTAATGTATATACACTAAAAGATAATCATAGAAAACCCGAGAGAACCAATAGCAAAGAAAATAAAATAAGATGATGCAATTATGTTGTACAGTAGCTCTACTTTCACCGAGATATATATAGGTACTATTTTATTCACAACCATTTTATTCTAAACAAGAATTGGAAAAAAGGATTTGACAGTTCTTCAAAACTGATGTTAATCAAATAATAAAACAAGACAACGAAGATCCGTTGCAATGTTGCCGGTCGGGAATTACTTCCCTACCCGGTCATGGTAAGCCACTTCTGGACCGGTTAGAAAGTAAAAGTTGATAATGGCTCATTTTAAAACTATTTAAAAATCAGCAAAAAGCTTATTACATATATGATTATGAATAAAGCATTTGGCGTCCTATTTACGAGAATGGATAATTTCACACATTACAAACGGAGGAAAAGTGCAGAATCCGGGGCACATTCCCCTGCTATTGTTAATATTATTATTAACCATGTTTCTCTAGTAACCAAAACCAAAATTATAAGGGAAGCAAGTAAAAGGAAGGAAATTTGCCCCGGATTCTGCAGTTTAGCCTAAAACAGAATAAAAATGTCAATATTTATTGATAGTTTTCGAAGAAAGTAAATTATTCGCCAAAAAAGTAAAGTTCTAAGAGAAACTATGAATAGTAGGCTATTGAAGTTGAACTTTTATAATTTTATTTACGCACAACCAGGCCGAAAATGAAATTTTACATCTTTGTTACCACGACCGCAAGTACAACTTTACGCCTGGCGGACGGTAAAGTAACTTGCGGGCGGTAGAATAAAAACGCGAGCGGTAAAGTAACTTTGCTGCCCTCAAATTACTTTACCGCTCTGCACCTTAACTGTGGTAGCAATTTTTGGCATAAAAAAACTAAATTTATTCTACGTGTTTGTTCCATGCAGTTATGCGTAAGACGTTGTACGTACACAAAGAATTACTGAAAATGAACAGGGTTATGCAACCAACATTATGGCTCCATGCAAAAATTTCAGAAATATTGGTCTACTTTTATGAAACCGAGTGCTTTAGATGAAGTACCTTTCGGATAACACGATTATAGTAACCCTCTAAAAACATTGTTTCAAATGTGTAACATGTGTTGCGTAACACTGTTCATTTTCAATAATCATGTGTGTACCTCAGATAAAGCGACAATGTAAAAGCAATAATTGACTTAAAAAAATTGTATTTCGTCAAAATGTTTGTTTATATTGAGCATCTCATTATGAAATATTGTAAAGCTCTCATTGTTGATCGGAATGGCTTTACAATTATCGGCATTTGCTGCATGCAAGGTATTGAATTCAAATAATTGGTAATCGTTTATAAACTGATCCTTAAAAAGGCGAAAAATAATTGAAACGGGTTATAGAGGAGGCGGGCGAAAAATGTAACGTCTTTACAGCAGACAAACACATTATCAATTTTCGAATATTTTGCTTCTTAGAACCGCCTGCAATAATAGGGGATGCTAGGAAAGACAGATTTCTAATCGCAGGAATCTTACTAGACATCGTACACTTTTACGAAGAGACCTACGGTATTCCACTTAAACTACCTGAACAGTATTAAATCGCCTTAAATTAACGAGCATGGTTTATACTGCAGAAGATCTTCACGCCGACTCGCCTAGGAATGCAGAATAAACTACACAGATTGGAATGGTGTCATGAACATGTAAATTGGGATGAAGAATGGGCTACTCTTCTATTCACAGATGAAAGCAGATTTGCTCTACTCAGTGACATCAGGTTAATTCAATTATAAAAAGAACGTAACAAAAAGGTAAATGAGCGATGTGTAGAGAGGACGTATAAATTTGGGGGTGGCGAGTGTTTCACTTTGCGTGTGTCAGGAAAATATGCAGCTGCTGTTTAAGCTCAGATCTTGTGAGCAACTATCATTACGTCCTAGAAAAAAAAAATTGATATTTGAATGATAATGCAACACCCCATAATGCTAGTATTGTATTAAACCAATTCTATAAAGATCACAGCGAGCATTTATTTTTTCCATCGCTTTCGCCGGCCCTGAATCCCATCGAAAACGTTTGAAGTATGCTGTAAAATGGGCTACGTATAACCATCTACCAACATTTTAGCTGTGGGATACCTTGGCTTAAAATCTCATAATCAGCTCCATGGTAAGTATTCTCAGGCGTATGGAAGATGTAATAAACAACAGAGCCGGAATAAACCGTTGTTAAACTGTTTTAATATTTTGTTATTGGTAACTGTTTTTAAATTTCAATTATTTAGATGACGTATGTCTTCGTTTCCTGTCAATTTGTTCTCAGTTGTACTTAATTATGTCGAAATAAAGAGCTTTCTAACTTTTTGTAACCAGTTTATTATTGTTGGTTTACTACACTGGCTTTGTGTTATTTGTTGTTAATATATCCCAACTTGCTTGCTTGCTTCAAGCCTTTTTACTAATTTCCATGTAATAGAACTGTAGTATTAGTGACAAAGTTAAAAAACGTTTCCGGACATGGAGATAAGTTGTAACGGTACTTTATTTATACATTAAGGGAGATATGAATGTTTTTCTCTATTGTTGAAATGGCAACCTAAGGTGAAAAACATGAATATCTTCAGTGGTGCATATAATATGTTATTTACTATAGGTCGTTATATACTTCAAATTTAGTACAAGAAGGCTAGGGAAATGTAAATCTTATGGGAGTTTTCTGGGCGACGGAGCTACTTCTCGGCAACGACCGACGGTCTAAGTTTGCTTGAAGTAATGTCAGATGCGGATAGACGAAGCAAGCTATTTGTAGTTGTTAAGTGACCCGAATTACAAAACCGGAATTTATTTATGATTGACACGTGCGTATTTACTTCCACAAAAATTTGTGCTGAAATGTGGCAACGTCGTTTTGCATAAGGCGACATACTGAGTTTGACGTATGAACCGACCTTCAGCATATTAGTAAAAATAGTATGACATTTTAAAATGTCATAAGTACATTTAAAATAAGAATGTAATAATGATAATATAATAAATGGCTTTATTTTCTCAAATAACATCAAGGATTTCCTGGCGTTGTTTGTAGTTGCATACTTACCACGAGATTGAGGGAGAAATTATTTGAAAAATAAGGAGTTATGAGTAGCTTTCATATTTTGAATAATAATAATAATAATAGCCGTCATTCTTTTTTTTACAATATTTAACAGAAATCAGATGTCGTAAAAATCCGAAAAGATTAAAGAACCACAAGGTAAAGTTCAGGCGTGTAGGAAGATTCCATACACCCTGCTCTACCACTTAAACCTTCAAATCAATATGTTTAAACATAAATGAGTAAATGCCTAAATCTAAAAATTATTCTAAAAAAAAATCACTAACAAAATGTTGATTTGGCTCAGTGGAATAGATTATGCATAAATAAAATTATTTTCGAAGCGAGAATTCAAATCAATTAGTAAAGAATTATCTTAACTGCATGTGCAATCCAAAACAGCACATCTTCTCATATAGCATCACCTGTTTGATCTGACAATAAAATGTTAAACAAATTACGTTGAAAGTCTGTACATTTAGATGTTTTAATGAATTAGGTAATGAATTGTAAATCTTCGAAACACAATACGAAAATGAACGTTCGTAAAGCGCAGTTGTGTGAAGCTGTGGGGTAATGATTCCTTTATTCCTGATGTTAATATTGTGTACGCCAGTTCCAAAATGTATTTTATCAAATAGATAAGGAGGAGTTTTAAAGAAAAATAATTTTGAGAAATAAAGACGCCGACCTTAAGTAGAAGCGATTATGCATATTTAACCATCCAATTTCAGATAGTTTGTGGGATATACGTTCAAATTTACGAATACCAAATATGTACCGCATGCAGGAATTTTTTACTTTTTGGATACGGTCTCTATCGATGGAGTTTAAGCAAGGGCTATATACAGGACTACAAAACGTAAGCTGAGAGAGAATCAAAGATTCACACAGTAAAGTTTTAATTTTTGTAGAAAAGTAATGTCTGTGTGGAAATAATATTCTTAAATTTGCATATGCTATTTGAATACTTTTGGAAATAGGATGTGAAAACCTAAAGGAATTGTTTAAAAGTAAGCCTAAATTTTTTGCACGCTCAACCGCAGGTACTATGATGCCTTTAATATCTATATTAAGTAGGTTATTTCCAAACAGTATTATTTGCGATTTAGATGGGTTTAAAAATAGACAGTGCCGAATTTATTGCAGCAATGGCATTAACCAAAGCAGACGGAACGAAAGAAAGATATAATTGAGTGTCGTCGGCATAAGCATGATAGCTACAAAATTTTATACAGGTGTTAAAATTAGATGTGTAGATAGTAAATAGCAGAGGTCGCAGTATCGAATCCTGCGGATCACCAGATATCAAAGGTGACAAGTTAGATAATTTGTTCAGCAATTTAACACACTGAACCCTGTCAGCTAAATAATCTGTAAGTAGGTCAATCGGATTTTGTTTTGTCCTATAAAATCTAAAATAGAGCCGAGTATTGTATGATCGATAGTGTCAAACGCCTTGTCAAATTTAGCAGAACCAAAATAGAGAACCTACTTTGGTCATTTAATCGTAAAATATCATCGGTAACCTTGAGCAGTGCAATAGTACAGCTGTGTTGAGGTCTAAAACCGGATTGAAATGAAGGTAAGTTGTTATATGAAGATAAGTGACATCTGAGCTGATCATTAATTCAATTTTTCAGTAGTTTTGATAATGTGTGCAATATGCTAATAGGTCGCAAATGTTTGAAGTCAGTTGGTTCTTTAATTTTTGCTATGGGGACAACATAAGCCTGTTTCCAAGGGTCTGGGTATTTTGAACTAGACAGCTATTGATAATGTGGGTCAAGAATTTTATAATAAATGGACAACAATATTTGATCATCTCTATACCAATGCCATCTGGCCCAATTGATTTTGATTGTGTTTTATTAAGTAGAAGTGCGACCCTTTTTGTGTCTACAGCTTGAAATTCAAACACTGTGCAGATGTTATTTTCAGTGTTCGAATTATAATAATAAACTAATTCAGTATTAATTAGGTTAATTTTAGGTATACTACTAGCAAAGAAGTCACTTATCTTCCTAACATCGCGTAAGTGAATGGGAATATCAGTTTGGTTAGAAACTTTAATGTTAAATGCTTTTAATTCTTTTCAAATAGTTTTGCTGGATTTTATAGTGCGAAATTTAAAATCAAGAAAGCTTTCTTTTCATTGCGAACTGCCAAAGTACTAAAATTACGCAGATACTTGCAGTATTCCCAATAACGAAACAAGTTTAGTTTTTTGAATTTACTTTTAGCTTTATTTCTTAGCGATTGTAACACTCTTATGTTATCGGTTACCAAGCACGAAAAATACAGATGCTGGAAACTGAAATAAGGAGAAAGAACATAATAATCTTCGGAGTCTCAGAAGAAGATAAAGAAGACACAAAGCAGCTGAAGAATTTATTCTTGAAAGAAATAGCCGGAAAAATTGATGTCAAAACACTAGATCATAAAATAGATTTTATAAATAGAATAGGAATATGGAAAGGTAATGGAAGTAGACCTATCAAAGTGGGACTAACGACGAAAATTAAGAAGATATAAATCTTGAAAAACCTTAATAAACTTAAAGGCGCTAAAATCTGGATAAGCGAAGACATGGATAGTAAAACTGGAGACACTAGAAGGAAATTAATACCCCATATGGTAGAGGCAAGGAAAACATGAGCAAGGGCGATTATTATTAAAGACAAATTAATAATAAACCGAGAGGAACGGAAACTAGAAGAGCTGGAGGAAGACAAGGACAAAAAGAACGATAATGTAGAGGACGAAGCAGCAATTGGAGAAGCAACTAAGAAGATTAAGAAAAGAGTAAGATCGACTGACGAAGAGAATGAAAACTCACCTAAAGAGACATCACATAAAGGAGCAATCCCGAAAAAACAGATTTTGAACTCAAACTCTGTTAACACATCACAGAAAATCAGACGAGAAGCAGAAGGACAGTGGAATAAAAGATAAGACAACATATATGAGGTTAGTAGAAGAGAACATATTAAATAAGACCCATATGAGTATTGAGAACATAGAACTGGATGGGCAACATTAAAAAAACTAACAGAAGATAACAGCCGGACAGAACAGAAGATAACGAAATGCAAAGAAAAGGACAGAGAGATGAGTTAAATAAGAAAACGTAGTACAGAAACAAGCAGAATACAATTAAGAGCAACACACAAACAAGAAAAACAATACAAATCATAAAAACGGAAAAAATAAGCTAATTAAAATAGATACCTGGAACATTAAAACACTACTACGACCTGGGAAGATGGCAGAAGTTGCAAGAGAAGCAATGACATATAAATTAAACGTGCTAGCATTGTAAGAAACCAGATGGAAAGGGGAAGGTGAAAAAGACGGGAATAATTTTTAAATGCTGTACTCGGGGAAACCAAGCAAGGAGCAAACGGTACAGGATCTATGGTATTTGGAGAAATGCTAAGAAATATTATACAGTTTAGAGCAATAAATAGTAGAATGTCATACCTCAGAATTAGAGCAAAACCAGTGAATGTATCGATTATCAACGTGTATGCGCCCACAGAGGACTCTGACGAAAACAATAAGGAACAATTTTATAATAAACTGGAAGAAACATGTGACAAAACACCCAAACATGACACACTCCTCATTGTAGGGGACCTCAACGCTCAAATTGGTAGGGAAGACTATGTAAAAAAGATAGCTGGGAAACATACAATTCATAGCAACACAAACAATAATGGAAACAGACTATGTAACTTAGCAGCATCAACAAACTTAACGATCAGTAGCACCAAATTCAAACAAAAAAATACACAAAATTACGTGGAAATGGCCAGGGGGAAACACAGAAGAAGGAAATCAAATCGACCATGTATTAATACAGCAAAAAAGACAATCTGCAGTAACAGATGTGAGATCATACAGAGGGGCGAATGCTGATTCTGACCACTACCTAGTTATAACCAAATTGAAGCAAAAGGCAATCAACTACGAAAAACATCTTAAAAAGAATAATAATAAATTTGATGTAGGTAAACTAAGCAAAGAATCTTACAACAAACAATATAAACAAAGCATTACAAGAGAAATTAAAAAACAAGAAAGGAAAGACAACACAGATGAAGAATGGGAAAACATAAAACAGATCATACAAACAAGTGCAAAACAAATTATAGGATATAAACAAAAAAGAAGTTGGAAGGAATGGTTTGACCAGGAATGTGAAGAGTTAAATAAACGGAAGAAAGAAGTAAGACTACAATGGCTACAGACAAAAAGAGAAGAACATGAAGAACGATACAAATAACTTAGGAAAGAGGCATATAAACTTTATAATCAGAAAAGAATAACTGGATTAAAGATGAGATGGAGAAGATAGAACAGCTCAACAGAACAAACAACACAAAGAGCTTCTACAGGAAAATTAAGGAACAGAAACCTAAGTACCACATTAAGACAAGAGGAATAAAGAAAACGGAAGGTAACTTGGAACACGAACCACATGCTGTTAAAAAAATATGGGAGAAGTACTTCTACCAACTGCTTAATAGTAAACAAGAAGAAGAAATACTAGAGCAAGAGGAACAAGAAGAAATTAATAACGAAGATATACAAGAACCAACATACGAAAAATTAATGCAAATAATAAACGGGATAAAAAATGGAAAAGCACCAGGAATTGACCTAATAAATGGAGAACTCGTAAAAAACGGAGGTAAAGAATTACATGATCGATTATACAAAATAATAATACACATATGGAGAGTGGAACACATACCTAACGAATGGAAAGAAGGTATAATAGTGACGATTAAAAAGAAGGGTGATCCAGAGGAATGCAGAAATTATCGGGGCATTACACTACTCAACTCCGTTTACAAGGATTTTACATCACTGATAAACAAACGATTACTTACATATGTAAATAACATAATAGGGAACTATCAATATGGATTTACAGCCGGGAATCAACAGTAGACGCATTACATATAATTAAATAAATTCGGGAGAAAAGTTACGAATTCAACATTGATATACACATATTATTCATAGACTTCCAGCAAGCGTTCGACAGGGTTAATAGGAAAGAACTAATCAAAGCAATGGAGACTATGGCAATCCCAGGAAAATTAATACGACTGGTTGAGGCTACAAATAAATTTGAAGCAAACACTGGTATAAAGCAAGGGGACATATTATCAAGGATACTATTCAACATCGCGTTAGACACAGTTTTGAGAAAGATATACTAGAAAGGAAGTACTATAAATAAGTCCACACAAATACTCGCTTACGCAGATGACCTAGTCATTGTAGCACGTACGAAGAAAGAACAATAGAAAGAGAAGCATTGAAGATAGGACTGAAAATAAACGAAATGAAAACAAAGTGCATGAAATGCAAGACGGAAGAAGGACCACAAACCATAAAGACTCATTTAAAAATAGATCACTACAAATTTGAAGAAGTGACCAACTTCACATACCTTGGAATGCGCCTTAATGAGAACAACAACAGGAGCGAAGACATAAAAGCCAGAATACAAACAGGAAATAAAGTATATTATGCAAACAAAAACTTGTTGAAAGATAAACAAATAGCAACAAGAACGAAAATAAAGATATATAGAAGTTTAATAAGACCAGCAATCCCTTATGCTGCCAAAGTCGCCACCGTAACAAAAACAGAAGAAGAAGTGCTACGAATTTTTAAACGAAAAATACTGCGAACCATTCTTGGACCTATGCGAACTAGTGAAGATGAGATAAGGCCAAGGATGAATCATGAAATACAGAAAGAAATGGAAGATGAAGATATAGTTAGATTCATAAAATCTCAATGAATTCGATGACTAGGGCACATCATAAGAAGTGGAAACAGCAGAATACAATCAATAATGCAATGGAAACCAACTGAAACGCGATGCAGGGGAATACCGCGAAGTAGATGGCTTGATGAAGTAATGACAGACCTGCGAACAATGGGAGACACACAATGGAGAAAGGATGTGCAAGATAGACAAAGATAGAGACAAATAGTGAAAGAAGCAAAGACACATCGCGGCTTATAAATTATAACAGTGAAGTGATTTATATACTATACGGGGACTGATCCCCCCAACAAACGGATCTAGACAGTTTCAAGGAAACAGCTATATTCCTATACGAATGTTATGCTAATAATAATATGTTATCGGTTATCCATGGGGCACGAGATTTAAATATTTTACACACTCTGACTGTTGCATGTAGATTAAAGATTTCACTCGGGCAAGAATTAAAAATATTAACTTTTTAATTAATATCTGGGTTAAAATATATGAAATTCCACGGTAGTACATGTAAGTCTCGATCGAAGTCAGTTTTATTAATATCCTTTAGACTACGGCGTTTGACAAATTGTATTTTTGCTCGGGTTTCAGGGTATTAATATTGCAATATATTATATCATGGTCGGATGCATGAAAGTTACGTACCTCTGTGGATGAGATTACATCTTTGTCAGATGTCACTATGAGATCAATCAGTATGCTACTGGTAGCAGTCATTCTAGTTGGTTCGTTAATAATTTGAAATAGACCTAAAGAATCCAAATATGAATTAAAAAGTATAACTTTAGGGTTATCATGTTTTAAAAGATTAATATTAAAATCTCCCAAGCAAATGATCTTATCAGTCTCAGAAATAAATTCAGATACAGTATTTTCGAGTTGATTCAGGAACATTTTTAAGTCCTGCCTTGGAGGTCTGTAAAGAACTCCCAATAGAAAACTTTCAGATTCATTTCACATCGAGACCCACAACTGTTCCAAAATGTTGCTAGTTTGATTTTTTCTTACTCGCATTATATTTGAGATATACAAAGCAACACCTCCACCCCGTGATCCTCGATCCTTACGTATTAGGGTATAACCTTGTATTTCAAACTGATTGTTATAGCTAGTGGTATCTAACCAGGTTTCCAATAAGAAAAAAATACCATATTTAAACTCTAACAGTGTCAGGCCATTTTATTTCACTGCAATTCCGATAGCTACATAACCATTTTGCATTGTTTTAGGACAGAGTTGGCTAGCCTACTTGTATGTCGGGGCCATTTCAGTCATAACTTATCGCATAAAGCTTCAGCTTTTCGCACCAAACAAAAATTCAGACACGAACGTGGCTTTTGGCTTCATTTAAAGGTTTAGCATACCGCGCTAATCTTTACATCGTTGTTTCATGCAGCTGCGTGCCCCATCAGTTGTAAGAACGTCTATTTTCAACTTATTCAAAATTTAGCCCATGAGAGCAAGCAAGATAGTTTCTACCTCTGTCGCTTGCTAGCAATCACGCCTTGTCGGTTCTGACGCAGCTTGAGCTGTGATTGGACACACCTGGCCCGCGTGCGGCCGGGACAAAAAAACGTGGCTGGTAGCTTCTTAAACAAACAGGCGGTGCCCGACAAGCGGTGTGAGTGGTGTGTGTTTTGTGGGGTTATGTGATAAGTCCTAAATTTGCCGTGGCCGCTCGTACAGTTTTGTTCTCGAGCTTGTTTAGCTTATATGTCCGTTGGGTGTAACGAGATCCTTCTTGCGAGCAGCCTAATTCAACGGCTCTTTAAGCGTGTGGTCGCCGAGCGGCGTTACACCGCCATGCCCTAATAAATAAAGGGTATATCTTTGAACCTTTTCGAGTCTCATCGGCCCCAAATCGAATGACAGCTGTAGTGACACGACGCCGCCGCTTGCCGTCTTGGACATTCCGCACCGAGGCCGAGCTGTTCAAAACAAGGTATTTCTGCACTTCATTGGTGTTCAACTAATTAAATACGCCGCTAAATTGTGTGTTTATTTTAGAATTTCATTGACGTACAACTAATTGAGCACACCGGCTGAATTACATTTGCCGTTTTGCATTTCATTTTACCAAACTTAATCAAATAGATTCGTTATCTGTAGTTAACCCAAGCATGATACGCCCACTGTTGCATTTAACCTTTGTGCACTAAATAAAGTATAGTGCGTCCATTTCTGCAATTCACGTTCACGAACTTAGCTAAATAGATTGGAGAACAATATTTAACTGAAGCATTGGGCGCTCATTCTTGAATTCACCTGTTCTTATGTGAGTGATGATATTAGATAAGGCACTCCCAGCTAGGTTCTTCATTAGTCCTTTTAGGGTAAGACTGTTATGCCATTGTGCCTGCAATATTGTGTAAAGTCGATTATGTCGGCCCTTTTGTAACTGTCGGCCAGGGTTTTGGTCTAATAGATTGGTTTATTATATTTGTCGTATGATTATCCCTGGTACGTGTGCATGTTTGCTTATAGGGTGATCCCGTTTCTATGTCAAGATTAATGTAAGGCGAGGACTGGGGAGCGGTTCTTGAGTGATGCAGGTAGGTCGGCGCGCTGTCGCTACGCTGTTGTTCCCCAGAGTCAGTATTTGAGTATTTCTGCCCCGTTTGGCTTTCAAGATTCGGTTAAGCGTGAGTTTTATCAATTGGATCTTGTGGCGCCCATTTATTTGGTAACATCCTATACATACCGACACGCTTGCCCTGTGGTGTACCGTTTTATAACCACGCTCATCTTTCTGAGCGTATTTGAGCCTCGGCTTTTAGCCTGTTTTGTAGCGATTTCCAGGGTAAGTGTGGACGTTTCCAGGACTTGTTTAAGTATTTGACACTCACTCATCTTTGAGTGTAGCTAAATCAGTTTGATACTGTAACAACAGGTAAACTTTAAACTCCAAAAAATGTTCTGCTAAGGAGCGGATATTTACATGCGCTACTTTTAATTGATTATTCATGTTAAGCAATAAAAAAGAACATTACATGGATTGATAATACAATGATTTTTATATGTAAAATGTGTAAATTTAATTCAAAATTATAATAGCTTAAATATTTAACTGCAACCCAGGACTACAACACAACTCGCAAAATCTTCGCAAAAAGTCTATGTTTTTGCATGATAATGTGCTTTCTTATTAAACGAAATTTTTGTTTAGGTTACACTAGGCCCTCTATTTTTGAAATGAGTAGCGTTTGCCTCCAATGGCAACTTTTAGATTTTAAAAATCAGATAACATTTTTCCAGATAATAAAACATTTTTAACTTAAACAAACGTGACGCTTTAATTAACTGCAAGGTGTAGATTGACCAGGAAGCGCATTCTACAAAAACTAATCCATATAATTACTTGCGGAACGTTTATAGTACCTACTATGTGAGCTGATTCTGAACTAATGCATATTTAGACATTACAATCAAGCCGAGGCCCCATTTTATGTCAGTTAGTTTCATAGGTGTAATTAGGTATGGAAAAAGTGCCAGTCATTTGATTACTTAACATAATTGTGAAACAACAGTGGTAAACATGACCAATAGTAGACGAAAACATATTTCATTACATACAGAAACGGCATTGTATTAATAATATTGACGTACAAAATATAAAATCAAATAGATCGAGCAGAGGATTTTATTATTTGCTACCACAAATATTTGATTTGGAAGAAATGGAGGTCATTCAGTATATCAGCTGACAATATCTAAATATTTACTGTAACATCAATAAACCACAGCTTTCTTGTTTTATATTTTTCACAATAATAATTGTTGGAAGTAGTACTCACTGGGTTTTAATGTAACCAATAATGCTTCACCTTAATTGGAAATGTTTTGTAAACATCACTTTTTAACAACTTAAAAATATCGCAGCTGATGTTTCACACGTCTGTATCTGCATACCATAAATCAAGTGTAAATTTAGTAATCAACGCTGAATTAAACGCCAGCTAAATAGAGCTTATAGTACAGTCATTTGGTAGTTTTACCTGGAAAGTTTTCCGGGAGTTTTGAAAATGGACAATTTTATAGATTTCGATGTGCTCTTTCCGAATTTCAACTTTGCCACCTCGTATCTTTGCCGCTCGCGCCGCCATATTGGAAAAATGGCGTCTAAAAGCAATTTTTTGACAATATCTCCTTTCCGCCTCCTTTGACGATAAAAACATTTATATACAAAATGAAACTAGAGAAAATTTCCTACAATTTATGTAATAACATTTTTTTTCGTAAAATCAATAGTTTTGAGGTACGAGCGCCGCAAAGTGTAGTTCAACACGCGTTTTGGACAAAAAACTCATTTCCACACCACCTTGAGGTAGAGTAAGCGGCGCGTTTTTTTATCGTGGTATCCCTAGTAGGCCTAATCCATATGCAATTCACTACTCCAAAATTTATAGCATTCTCCTTCGCTTCGCTGTTCTTGATGGACCAGGTGTTGCGAGTTCATTGTCTTTAGTACCGATCGAAACGTCACAGACCGAAATTTCTTCCACATCATCCGCGATGGGAATATCAGTTTCATCGCAATCCTCTTCGTTCTCGATTTCATCTTACGTTTGCTCGAAAATAGTCTCCGTTTCTTCCTCTTCATCCCTATCTTGTAATGGAACTTGCGAGTTATCACAGGTACCACTACAATTCGTGCATATAACGGAGCACTTTAACCCAGCCTTTCTGCATCCACAAGCTTTCTGACATCTCTTTTAACAAGCTTTCCGGAGCTGGAGGCTCGAGTGTGGTAACAGGAATTAGCCCGTTCTTGTTTCTTTTCCATCCCCATTGTTCTGCATTTTGTTAATTGTCATACCACTGCTGAACCTGGTGATAGGTTCGGAACGAATGCTGTCGTGCTGCTGCTTCTGTTGGTGGTAGCGACGCAATATTAAATTTACTTTTATATGCTGATATTGTGAAGCATGCAGATCTATAGTTGTTTAATCACATACTTTTCTTACTTTTCACATTATTGTAACTGTATAATTCAAGAAGGAAGCGTTCTCCAGCTTTAGCAATGATCTGTGGATCAGCATTTGGATTTTTGAATACCTGGATAACCTCGTTTAAATCTGGATTTTTTCGGAGTACAGGGTTATTCATTATAAATTATAAATTTTTGAAATCAGGAAAAAAAGATCATTCCAAAAATTTTATAATATACAGGGTATCCTATTTAAAAAATATATTATTTTTTTGTACTCCTTAAATCTGCACGCTACTGTACTTTTGATAGCATTTTAACAAAATTGAGTCATAACCACACAACTTTTATTTAACGCTTTTTTTTCTATAGACAATAATAACGATGATAAGGGGTGGATAATTTATAATGAATAACCCTGTTCATTAATAAATTTCATTTTTCCTTGATGCAAGAATAAAATATGATCTGCGGCGGTTTTATCTATGATACTTTTTGTTGAATATATTTGTTGGAAAATTTTTTCTTTTCCTGGTTTGAGAATATACTATTACGAAATCATATGTCGATGAAACGCTTATTGCGGTATTGATTATTAGCGTATCCGCATCTTCCTTTGCTTGTTTGACCATGAAGTTCTCAGCTTCAAATGTTGTCTTTAAAATTCCAATGAGTCAGTTCTTGTTTCCATCATTGTCCAGGAATTTATTTTGTGACACAGTTGGGATCATTGTCTCGTCAAAAAGTATGTCTACTGAAGCAGTTTTTCGTGATCGTCGGGATTGCTCCGCATATTTGGTATTACGGTTTGCTACATCTTCCGGATATCCATCAAATACGATAATGGCATTGGATGTATATTTCGATCGAACGTAGGTAACGTATTTATTGTAAATGGATGAAAACGATTCACCGCGATTGCAAATGACTCGGTGTAATAAGTATCCTCCGTCGATGATATACATCGTATTTTCAAAATTTATATCTCCAGAATGTATATTATATTCGGTCATTCCGTTTAAATTTTATGGTATAGAAATCGCTGCCAATGATTTTAGAAAAGCCAGCACCACCAATTTCTTGAGACATGCGACAGTTTTTCTTTTCATCTCCGATAACTCCAGTGCTTATTGACATAATTTCCTTAAATTCTGGAAAAGGTGGATGGTTGCACAACCAATCCATCAGTTTTTTACGTCGTCATTGTCACGCTTAACCCGCGAACTTCTCATTTCGACATGCTGCTCGGAATTGGAAAAAGCTACATTGCAAAACTTTTCAACTTCATGGCAAATATTGTGCAGGAATACCATTCCTAAAGTTCACTTGGAAAGCACGCTCTCCTTTACTCCTCAGCCATGAGTAAGGCCGCCAAGACATTTCATCGTCCTCATCAACGATTGCTCAATTGTCATATCTGACCACGTACCACACCAAAATTTGTCGGAACGTCTAATTGTAAAGTATCCTTTAGTTGTGAAAAGTTCGTATTATTCAGCTGTCATTCTTTCCTTCAAATCAACGCATAGTAAAATATTTATTGTTAGTATAGTTTTTAGATTTAAGTTAATTTTATAATTCACAAATGTAATCAGTGAAAATTAAATGTCACGGGTTGGAGTAGATATATAATGGTTTGCGGCGCTCGTACGCCAAAACTATTAATTTTACGAAAAAAAGGTTATAACATAAATTGTAGAAAATTTCCTCTAGTTTCATTTTGTATATAAATGTTTTTATCGTGAAATGAGTCGGAAAGGAGATATTGTCAAAAAACTGCTTTTAGGCGCCATTTTTCCAATATGGCGGCGCGAGCGGCAAAGATGCGAGGTGGCAAAGTTGAAATTCAGAAAGAGCACATCGAAATCTATAAAATTACCCATTTTCAAAACTCCCGGTAAACTTTCCAGGTAACCTCTTTTTTAAGAACCAAATGACTGTACTATTACTACCAGTTTGATTTCAACGAAAACTCACGAGCTATTTCCGAAGAAAATTGTTTAAGTTCAAGGGCAAATACCTACAAAATTACACGTTGGGGGCAGAAATTGAGAGTGAGAGTGGAAATCACTCCATTACATTCTTGGCGTAAATATCGAAAATAAGGTTGGTTATAAATGTATCTCCAAAATTTTGTACAGCGCGACGTTGTTAACAAAATGTCTGGAAACTAATTGTGGCACCTTCAACACTCAGTTTACTCTAATACAAGCTAAAATCCAGTAAAATCGTTGGTCCATTTAAGTTGTTTATTGCAATACTCGCTCTTAAAGGTAGTATAAGATACAGTACAGTAGAGGTTAAAATAGCTTGTAACATTCTTATCTGTCAAAACTTCCAACGCTTCCCAAGTTACTTATCCTAATTTTTATTAGTCAATTGTTTGTGTAGGCGGAATGTACTTTTACATTTAAACGACTTTTGGACCAGATGCTCTTTCGGTTCGGCACCTACTCCAAGAAATTTACCGACAATCTATACCTGCTTTCGGGGGAAATGCATTTATGGTGAATTGCCGTCTTGCGTTTCGATGGCCTTATTGTTTTAAGCGAATCGCTTGTTTATCAAATAGTGTTCAGTGAAATAGTTGTTGGTCTTGCAGAAGATAGAATGTATGGTTTTTGTACTTTTAATTGCTTTATTTTTAACTAAAACTTTAATACAGATTTTTCTCTAACGTTTATTTATTGTTCTAAGTGGTATCAAAGCCGTTTTAGATGCGTTGCATGCAGCTACGTTTGAAATTAAACAAATTAGGAAGCAGATGGATGATTTAGAGGTGATATGTTCCACAATTCTAAATAAAATCAATGGTACAAGCTGCGGAAACCAAAATAGTATTCAGTCCGAAGTTTTACAACTTATTCTCTTAAAAACAGACAATATTGGAAAACCAAAATAATATGAAAACTTTGGTAAGACTATTTTGCAAATTTAAAAGTCAAAATAAATTTATTGTTATGTTTTTAGGAAAAAATAACGTATTTAGTAGGTGGAAAGAACTACTACAAAAGCATATTTTAGCAGAAGAGCAAATTATTAGCCAAGGAATAGGCTTTAAGTTATTCCTGAATAGGAAAGAAGGAAAAGCTATCGGTACGTAATCCTAACATTTACAAAACAACAAGTTTGTAAGCACCAATCAGATTACTCATTAACATGACTTATATGCACACTCACATTTTAGGTGCCTGCAGAAAACGATACTCGGCAACAGAAGGTGATATTAAAAAATCTGTATGGGGTTTTTGGCCACCGCTAAAGGGAGCTGTCAAGGGCTGAAGGAAGGTAATTGCATATGTGTTTTTATATTTTTAAAATGTCTGTATAACATGTGTTAGTGACAGATGTAATAATGCAACATGCATTTTAAAATAAGAAACAATAGCAATTGTTTAAACAATTTTCTATTCAGAAAGTAACTCAGTGAGCCTTTCAATTATAATTAAAACAAAGAGGTTTGTTAATAAATACTTTCAGCTTTATACATTGCAATTTGTAGATAGTTTATAAATAAACATGTATTTTTCTTCTAATAATTATAAATTAAAACCAAATTTTAATTATAGCATTGTGAACAGATCATTTTTATTAAATTGACTTGAAAATTGTGATAAATGACTTTGGAAAACGGCTAATTGTAGGTATAATATTGTTGTAAAGTGATTGCCCCAAAATCTTGAATACACTACTACACTTTAATTTAATTTAGATTGAAGAAAGCAAATGATAAAAATTGCCTGCTAACAACTAGTTGCCGTTATCAAAAGTCTGCGACAGTGAATAAAGCTATTTATTACGGCTGTTTCGTCTATTTGAATGATTTTTACTGTATTTCACAAATGTTATGTGTTAATAAAGCTCGTTATTGTGTTAATAAACTATTTTTTTGCAGGGTGGATCCACCAATGCCAGCACAGGGAAATTAGTGTTATTATTAATTATATTTAGTTATAAATTGCAATGTCAATAAATAAACTGGACTGAAACAGATAAAGACCTTTTATTATTACTATTCTTATGTATTATTAATAATTAATATGTCTCGTAAATTTTCCGCCACAAAATCCCTTGTGCTACACCATCGGGGCTTTTGTTGAGCGGAAAATTGACTTGCCAAATTTCTTAGCAAAAGATTCTAATAGAAAACGTCAAAATTTAATGGCTATTTTAATGTTAGGATATTACTGTTTATTATTTATCCTCAATATTACGGCAACATATACTGGAAATATTTCTACAATATTTTGAGTAAACATTACGTTTACATTATTACTGATAATTTTGAAATATTTCTTCAAAATATTAGCAAATTGTTTTGAAGCCAATATTGTAGTAATATTCCCAGCATATGCTACAAACATATTTAGAAATATATAGCAATAATATTTTTCTTGTAGCAGAATATTAGCATGCCCGTATGCAGAACAGCCTTCTCACGCCCTCGGACATGAAACACCCCAATTAGAAAAAGTGCGAGAGGGTAATAGATTTTAAGAGACACACTTGTGACCGAGAACCCGAAAAGTGACAGTGGAGCGTCTTCGCCTTGGTTTTGTTTTAATTAGTTTTAGAGTTATCAAGTATGTTTTGTTATTATTTTCAAGGATTGTATTTAAATCCTGAGTTATTTTCATTAAATATTTAAATTAAAAGTGTTTAGTGTTTGTTTTGAGTCATATATGCTAAATTCTTCAATATTAGCTAAATATGTTTAAGAAATATTTAGATAATATTGACAAGGATATACCAGCGTACATAAATCAAACAATTAGGGACACTCACTGTTGGTCTTTTAGGGGGGGGGGGGGGGGGTACTTTCCGATAGTACTAACAGATGGTGCCACTACTTTATCACATATGATTGGTAAAAGAGTCAGTAACTGTCTCTGATTGGTAGAACTTTGTGCTGCCATCTGATAGTCAAGCTTAGACATACCCCCCGAGTTACTGCCCCATGTACTCTAGACAGGTTTCAACATTTGGCATGAGTGTCTCTACTTGTTTGATGTATGTACGCTGGATATATTTGCCAAATATACGAGGGCGATTCAAATTTGACCTGCATTTTATTTTTTTCTGGTTGATAAAAACTACAAATTAATATTATATCTACATAATTTTTCTAAGTAACAACCCCTCTTTAAGATACACTTGTTCCATCGTTCCGGTAGCTTCTGTATTCCCGTCGAAAAAAAATGTTTTAGTTGACGACGTAGCCAATTTTGCACCGCACCCTTCACGTCCTCATTAGAGGCAAAGAGCTTGCCTTCCAAGAATTTTTTAACGGGGCCAAAGAGATGATAGCCACTTGGGACCAAGTCCGAACTATATGGGGGGACTTTCCAGTCCAACTTAACGTAACAAAAAGTCATCGCTTTCATACTCGTAGCGAAACCGGGGTTCTTTGCAAACATGTAGTCGTTTCTGTTGTTGTTTCGCTAACTTTACTAAATTTAAGCTTGTCGTGGAAAATATTGTGAACACTACCATACTACCAACACTAGTGTTTACAATCCCAGTAATTTCCTTCACAGATATTCACCTATTGCTGCGGATCAGCTGGTCAACTTTTTGAATGTTCCCAAGATTCACAGCCGACGCTTGACGGGCAGCATGCAGTAAGTTCGACATGCGTTCACGATCATCCTGGAAGGATTTACACCACTCAAACACTGTTTTGAGTGATAGAAACCCTTCTTCAGACTGTTTATGAAATCTCCGATGAATATCAGTCGCTTTTATACCTTCATTGAAAAAACTTTAATAATTAGACGTTGTGCAACAGAATTTCACACATTGTTGCACGACATTGTTCATACAAATGATAGTATTGACACGATCAAGTTGTAGTTTTTTACGGCGTTAGCTAACATGCCTACTTCGATGAATGTAAAACCGCTTTACAGTATTCTCTTCAATTATGTTTATAAAAAAATTAAATGCAGGTCAAATTTGAATCGCCCTATAATAATATTTAGGCAATATTTCCACCAAATATATCCGTAATGTAACCTAAGTGGCACATCTATTATTAACATAAATATTGTTTCCTAATATTTAGGAAATATTGTGTGCTACTTGGGACTCCTACGGCACTGTCTTTAGCGTTCCATGGTAATGAAATTCCACCTATTAAAATAGGTTATTATACCTCTTGAGTATAAAAATTTGAGTCATGCTTTTTATTGAGTTTAAAACGACGTTCCAAACGATTGTCCATGTATGTATATCGTCTGTAGCACTCTAAAGAATTGAAATAGCACTATTTAGATTATGATTGAAATATGATTACCGTATCGTCAGGGAACATAGCCAGCAAACAGTTTGGAGGTTCAGGAATATCGTGCATAAATATATTAAATAGCAGAGGCCCGAGTACAGATTCTTGGGGAGTCTCTGCTTGTATATTCTTAGTTTCTGATAGGATTGTATTGACCTTGCTTGCAAATAATCGTTCAGAGAGGAAGGAGGAAATTATATTCATGATATAGTTAGAGATTTCTAGCTGAATCATTTTATGGAGGAGCCCTTTATGCCAGACCTTGTCAAAGGCCTCGGAAACGTCTAAGAAAATTGCTGTGGTTTAGTTTTGTCCTTAAAACCTTTGGTTATAATTTCGCTGATTCTAAGAAGCTGATGTATTATTGAGTATTTGGCTCTGAAGCCAAATTGAAATGCTGAAAGTATCAAATGCTGAGGTAAATAACTGTTAAGGCGTGCATATATAATTTTCTCGAAAAATATTGCTAAACTACAAATAAGACTAATGTGGCGATAAGATGTTGGATTACCTTTTGGTTTTTCAAGATTGTCGAAGAATATAATATTGGCATGTTTCCGTGTTCTGGGGAAATATCCTATAAACAAGTTTTTAGTCCAGTCATTAAATACTTTTGTGGTTGCAAAAGGTTACGGAGTTTTGAAGCTTGGCAGGATTCTATGCTTGGTGGCCCTATGTATGACTCTAAGTTTCCGACCTCATGCGACCGCCGCTCGCTACTCCACCTTAAAACAATGGCTGCCAAAATCAGTTTTTGGCATATAACTCGGTTCCTGTCATTTTTAGAAAAAAAGTTGAAGAGGATAAAATTTACTACAAAAGCGTTTTTATAATTTTTTTTGTCAGACTAATACTTTTCGAGTTACAGGGCCGAACAAGAAAGCAAATTTTTAAAAATCTCGTATAAGTAAAATTTCCATGGTACTTTTTACCAATTATGTATAAGGTAGCCTACCTAAAGTAGTTTAATGCGGTAAAGTAATAAAAACATAGGCTATCAACTCGTTTCCACACCGCCCAGGAGGTAGAGGTAAGCGGGGTGTTTTTTGTTTAACGTGGTATCCCCAGTAGGCCTAATCCACAGCCCAAACTTACATGTACGGTTTCTGCCGTTTTGTAATATGGGATGTGCCTGGTTTATTATATTCACTATCTGCTAAATCTTGTTTGTCTCCCGTCTCCTCCAGCACCCACTGCAATGTATCAAAGTCGTCCTCAGCCTCATTTGAGTCTTTGGGATCCGAATCCACTACCAATTCGGGAATGTTTTCACATACTGCCTGGTTACAATATAGACACATCACTGAGAATTTTAAACTTGCTTTTCGACATCAATACGCTCTTGCACAGCCTTTTTTACATTTACAGGATATTTATTTTAAAATGGCGTCGGGGGTTACTTCTGACGTAGCCCGCAAAATGTGCAAGGAATGTAAATTATTGAAGAGAAAAGGCCAAGAGATGTTGCTCAACTTCGATAGTAATTAACATTATATACTTGAATATGCATCTAGCCCATTATACAATGAGATATTGCTATTATAAATATTAATAAAACAGCTCTTCTGTATGAATTAAGACTTTGCGTACTTCTGATTTTTACAGCTTACGAATTTCAGACTATCAGTTTGAGGCTGTTGGCGAGTCTGACATGTGTATATTTCAGTAGTTGTTTTGAATTCCATTCAGTGCTGCCAACCAGCACGATAGTTATGGGGGCGTACGATAATTCGGATCTGAGTACGATGTACGATACCTGGTGTGCTACACCCTTAAAATGTACGATAGTTTCGACACTCACTAAAAAAGCGTTAGATGATCTTTAAATTTGTATATAAACTAAATTTATTGATAGAAACCAGATGCGTAGCTAGAGATCAGCGTGCCCTGTATCATAAACTGCCAAGTGCCCCCCCCCCCCTCCTCTCAGGGCAAACTCAATTTTTAATTTTTAACCAAACGAAATATAATTATAAAAACTATTTAAATAGTAATATTTAATTACATATTTGTACTAACGGACATATTACCTAAAAAGAAGTGTAAATCTTAGCTTACAGTTTACATATACGAGTACCTACCTACATAAGTAAGGAACAAGCAGATGATAAATAACACGAAATAAGGTTAAAGTAAATAATAATTATTTACAGAGTTATTCTCCGAGGTTCTTTCTAGGCGAAAATGTTTATAAGACGTTCCATATTTGGAGATGATTTGAATTTTTTAAGTTCTTCCTTTTCGATAGATAATATGGCTAAGTCCGATAACCGTTCTTGTGTCATCGTACTTCTTAAGTAGTTTTTGATAAGTTTTAATTTTGAAAAGCTTCTTTCTGCTATTGCTACCATTACAGAAATTGTCTAAAACAGCATTCAAGCAGTTGATACCTCGGGAAAGTTTGGAGCCATATTATTAAATTTTATTAATATATCGAGAGATAAAAAAAAACTGTTCCTCAGCGGGCTGTGGAAATTCAACGTATGAATAATATGTTGGTGACACTGTACGTCAATGTCAAATTCGAGGTTATCAGGTTAGGTTTTCCGTCAGTTTTGACACAAAATGATGCAAATCCTAACCTGCTAACCTCGAATTTGGCATTGACGTACAGTGTCACCAACATATTATTTATACGTTGAATTTCCACAGCCCGCTGAGGAACAGTTTTTTTTATCTCTCTATATATTCTTTAATTGTACGAATCTATTCAGGAGACTGCGGCTGGGCGGCTGCGCCAGGGTCGAGCGCGTTTTATTAGTGATTGGAGTTGGGGGAGATAAACACTTTCCACCTATATAAACCTAAATTCTTAAATGTGCTCTGCGCAAAAGTTTGGAAATGAAATTTATATATACTTTTTTTTGACAGCTTGGGTATTGATGTGACCCCTGGCTCGTGGGCCTTGTATTATTGATGGCAGTAGCTACGCCCCTGCTAGGAACAATAGTGCAATGTGAAAACCAGATTCTTTTCCGTCGACCTCCCTATAAAATGTGATTTTACGGACGCATTTGCTTACCAAAAATGTCACTTTTTTGGACACCATTAATTTTTCGTCCGCAAACACTTTTCGTCTGCAATTGCTTTTCGTCCGCAAACGCTTTACGGCCGCACTTTACAGCCGCAAACGCTTTTCGTCCGTAAACACTTTTCGTCCGCAAACACTTTTCGTCCGCAAAAGCTTTTTTGTCCGCAAACCTCAACAACTCTTATAATTCGGACTTCACTTTAATTTTTTTTCAAATTATGACGGTCGACGGAAAAATTTAATATGCACCTCGGACGAAAACTGCTTTTTATGGCCTTGCCTGATTGCTTGCCTCGGCTATCGCCTCGGCCAGCAATTGCAGGCATCGTCCATAAAAAGCCAATTTTTGGTCCTTGATGCATAAATAACTATTTTACAACCTGTGTTGTCAAAAATGTCGTCAGATCCTACTCAGCTAATTTCTTGGCAGGGCGTTTATACAAACTTCCCAAACACATACAGCGCCGTTGACATTAGATGCTTTCAGTGATATGTAGCACTATGCTATGTGTTTCAATTAATAGGTTGTACTATTGTAGTTCTGCTGTTGTACGATAGTTTGGACAATAATACTGTCGTTTTGAGCGGTTGGTAAGGATGGTACTGTCGTTTTTCCTTCTGTAGTTGGCGACCCTGACTCCATTTGCCCTAACCAATTTTAGGTTCAAATATGTGTTTTATTTTTGCCAATTGCCCAGCATTATATTTTCACCCCATTCTCTGCATTAGTTGCTTTCTCAAGGTATTCAGTGTAAGTGCAAATATTAGAACAGAGTTATAGGAAATTTGTAAACAAACATAACTAACTTGACCTAATTGAATAACGTTGTGTTTTCAGATATTGCATTTGATAAATCGGAACTAGGTGTTCATTTTTATTGTAACAATGGAAGTAAAGCAGGAGTTAATTGATAACAATGTGTGTAGTGCAATGGCCACCAGCTTACACGAAACACAGATAAAAGTTGAAGAAGATAACGTCGTAATGGACGTGAAGCAAGAATTACTTGATAATAGTTTATGTAGTACAACTGCCGGCAGCTTACACGAATCGCAGATGAAAGTCGGAAAAAATAAATTAATCACAAACTTACATGTACAACATATCAGTGAAGACACTATCGTCAACGCAGCTTATCTCGAATTGACTATTAAACAGGAGGAAGTTGATATAAAAGATGAAGCGCTTGCTACATGTGCAGGAAGTGGAAGCATTTTAGAAGAACAGTTAGTTGGCAAGGTCTGTGGGTGTGAAGCAGAAGAAGAGAGTAATTTCTCAAAGCATATGATGACTCATGCAAAAATATTTCACGTATGTTCCATTTGTGAATACAAGACAGCAATAAAAAGTAGTTTAGTAAAACATATGAGGACACATACAAGGGAAAAACCTTATTCTTGTTCCATTTGCGAATATAAAGCAGCACTAAAACAAAGCTTAGTTGACCACATGAGGACACACACAGGAGAAAAACCTTACGGATGTTCCATTTGCGAATATAAAGCTACTTCTAGAAGTAGTTTATTTAAGCATATGAAGAATCATAGAGGAGAAAAACCTTATGTATGTTCACTCTGCGAATATAAAACAATAATAAAAAGTTCTTTAATTTCTCATATGAGGACACATACAGTTGAAAAACCTTATTACTGTTGCATGTGCGAATATAAAGCAGCAGTGAAAGGTACTTTAGTCAGGCACATGAAGACACATACTAGAGAAAGACCTTACGCATGTTCCATTTGCGAACATAAAACAGCACAGAAACAAAGCTTAGTTGACCACATGAGGATACACACAGGAGAAAAACCATATAGCTGTTCAATTTGCGAATATAGAGCTACTTATAAAAGTTGTTTAATTCAGCATATGAAAAAACATACTGGAGAAAAACCTTATGGATGTTCAATCTGCGAATATAAAGCAGCACTAAAAAGTAGATTAATTACCCATATGAGGACACATACCAAAAAACCGTATTCATGCGATATTTGCAATTATGAAGATACACACAAACAGACAGTAGTTAAACATATGGCCACACATACAAGGTGATAAGCTTATTCACGACGCAACAAAAGTATCTTATGGGTTTTCTATTTGGTAGTATAGAGCAGCACCAACCGTTACTTTAGCAACACATTTCAAAACATAGAAGAATGACATTGTGGAGAATTATACACAGAAAAGGTATTTCGTGAAACACATGAAGACACAGCAGAAAAAATATAAGTAAATATCGAAGAGCGGAATACTATTCGTGTGTTGTACGTGAATTTAAACCACTACCAACCCAATTTATTTAGGTATGTTCGACGTTGGTAGCACTGTAAATTTCTGCAATCTAATAAAACAAAGCTTTCTTCCAAGGTTCCTGATTATTTGTAAATTTTGTGCAGTGTATTTCAAAATGTTTCTGTTTCTATATCGCAAAAATGAAACTGCCTTTTAACTGTAACATTATATGTAATAAAAATTTTTGTTCCACAATGTAGATTCACAAGTTATTTCCCATTTTACAGTTCCACAAGTTAAGGTGTAAGTAGAAAGGTTAAGCGAATGTGATGGTCATTATCTTAACCTCGACAGTGAATAGTATACAGGGTGTAGGAAAAATTTATTTTTCTTGATACATTATTTAGGAGGAGTTCCAAGGAGTGGTTAACTTGTTTAATTACATGCGTAAAGCTAATTCGAATCATCCGTAGTTCCACAGCCCAAGTTAGGTCTTGACATTCTCTAGTTTAAGTCGCCATCCATCTTGATCTGTTGCTCCACCGATTTTCTTTATAAGTTCATCCACTCCTTCCACCTCAACTTAGGTCTGCTCTCCCATTTGCTGGCTGGTTCGGCGTTAAATATCTTTTTGGAAGGATAGTTGTCATTGGCTCTTAACTGTGTGCCCTGCCCATCTTAAGCGGCTAAGTTTGATGTGATTGTGTCAATGCTGCCACATTCTATTTTCACATACGCTCCCAAGTATTCAAAGATGAATCTTTGAAACATTAGAAGTAATGTTTCCTCTTTTCTATTGATTCTCTAAGTTTCGGATCCTTGGGTAGGTAGTGGCAAGATAAGGGTCATATATTATGTACTTGGTCTCTGACTCTGTTGATCTTGAGGCCATAAACTTGATTAGCTATGATATTCCTAATTCTTCAAATATCGTCACGCTATAAGAGCATACTTGAGGGCCCGCCAGATAGACACAGTGAAGACGGAGTGCAGTTCCTTACAAGATGTTATTACCAAATATTATGAGCGCCAACAACTCTTTACTTACAGAAATATGTTCATATATGTTATATACATATAAACTCAAGTAATCCCATCAGGCTCAATATGAGAAATACAAAAGGTAGCAGTAACTATATCAGACACATAAAAACATATTTAATTAGCATCAAAGTCACATAAACTATAGCCAGTACATAAAGCTATCCACACAAGCCAGTACTCGAGATGTCAACATTAATTAAGCAAAAGGTGCACCCCCAAATAGCATTTGATACTAATAATTAAAACAAATAAGCAGTTCAAGGTCATACAATTTATATGTAAACTACAGACTGAGAACAGATTTAAGGTGCTAGGCAATTAAATAATAAGCTACAAGCGATCTTACTTTAATTTCTCTACGTTAATACACCTGAAGCAGAATGAACGGGTTAATAGCCAATTTAGAATCGACTGAGGAAGGGAATCAACCAGTTGCGTCGATTTGGAATTGCACCACCTGAAGGTCAGAACGCTACGCCAAGAAGGCATAATTCCACAACTTTGATGGAGCTTTCGGCGATGCAGTTCATTAGGCCGTAATTTACTTATTTGACAGACCAAGCGTTCTTACAGCTACGCTGCAGCAGATTAGGGTGCTTGCAGAAATGGTCAGGTCGCAAGCGAAATATAACTGCAAATTGGCGATGAAAATCGCAGTCAAACGGGTCTCACAGGACGAGGGGAACGCACGCCTTCCAAATCAGACCTTCGAACCTCCGGGGGAAAAAGCTAGAAACGCAGTACGCAATTAGCTAAATACCAAACGCTATTCAAAAGTAAAAATGGAATTAAACACTCAGCCTGTTAGAACAGGCTTTTCTGGGAAACAGCAATTACATGCTTCTTGCTAATTCGAGGCCACCCACGGAAAAGAACGCTATTCCAGTCGCAACAAGTCGTTTGGTATCTCGAAAAGCCGAAACAAAAAAGATGCATGACAAGGATTTCAAAGCATAACCAAATACGTGAGCGTCAGACAAACATTCTAGCTAAGCTTTCTGGTATAGCAGATAACAATTATCGGCACATACGCTCCAAATAAATAAACTTATATACGACCAAATTTTTGCCACAAAATAAATTCTAACGTTAAGTACGCTTTTTAATGTAATCGTTTCCTAATTGATTTTCAGGCCTATGCCATCTGCAGCTGCTGCAAATGTGGTAAATATTTTCTTTGATTTTCTTAGGGATCTTGTGATGTTTACATCAACTTTGCGACAGTTTGTAGAGAATTGTTTCCCTATTTTTTAGCTCTGATTCCCTGGTTATCTTCTACACCGTTAAGTTAAACCCGAGGTATGCTAGCGAGTCTCCTTGCCTCAGGCCTCTCCTAGTCTCGAAGAGCCCAGAAGTCTCATTTTAAATTTCAACCAGGCCTGGTACCACTTTAGCTATTGTCATTTTGGGTAAATCAATGAGTTCATCAGATATTGCTAGTTTATCTATTGCTTCGAATTTTTCTGATGATGTTGTCGTAAGCAGCCATAAAAGCACTGTAGCACTGTACATGTGGAAGACATCGCCGTTCAATTTATTGTTTTTTTTTCTAAAATATGTCAAACGATGAAAATTAGATTCACAGATGATGGGCTTGGCTTAAATGCAATCAGATATTCTCCCAGGATGGCTTCCATGTACGGGCTGAGGCGATCAAATAGGACATTCGACAAAATCTTGCATACGATGTTTAACAGTGCGATGTCTCGGTGATTTTTGCATTCGAATTACTCGCCATTTTTATGTCGTAATAATGTAAATGGGGATGAAGAATGGGTCACCGTTCTATTCACAGATAAAAACCGATTTGCTTTACACAGTGTCAGCAGGCCAGTTCGTGTAGGAAGAGAACATAACGGACCGTTAGATTATACAAATGACGTATAAGGAAGGCTCCATAATGGTTGGGGGGGGGGGGGGGTTCTAACAGACCATACCGATCTTTACGTGTGCCAGAAACGTATGCAGCTGTTGTTTAAGCGCAGAACACTATTTCTGATGTTGTGAGCAACTATCGTTACGTTCTAGAGCAAAATTTTCGATTTTGGACATTGACTAATAGGACCTTCTACCATACTAACTATATAGTCATTGACTATTATCGATTTAGTACAAGCTAACTTGGTTTTTCTTCACTTGTCAAATAAACTCATTTAGAAATGGTAGTTCATTTGTTTAAGTTATATCGTTCGTTTTAAGTATAAAAAGCCACCAACATCAATCATTAGCATTGACACTGAAGTCATAAAATAGTATTAAGCTCTTTCTTGTAGATATTTAATAATAATAATAATAATAATAATAATAATAATAATAAATTGTTTTTATTTTCCCCATACAGACAGTGTAGAATTTAAAAATATAGAAAATTAAAAACAAGAAAAACCAAATAGCTTATTAAGTATATTAATTTATAAACTAAAATAACAAATGTATGCATAGTGTCCGTATTACGGAAAATCGCTAGGCGAAGTTCAACAATTGCTGCTCTTCCACTTAACCTAGGTGTTATTAAATTTATTTGACAAGAATCTCCATGTAATTGAGTCCAACACATGTAAAAGTTTGTTACTATAATGAGATATGAAGGTTAATCAGGTACATATAAAAAGAAAAATCATGAAAAAACTATGATTGCGACTGTAAGGTGAACAGAAACCGTTTGTACCATTGGTTAAAAATTTTACTGCTCAAACCACTATATTGTTTGGGAATTTTATTGTAAATGAAGCATATTTGGTATTTAAAAGCAGATTTAAATTTTTCAGTATTGTTCTTTGGAGTTGTCAGCAGACCCCTAGACGGAACATTGACGTTATGAACGTCGGATCTATAAGTAATTTTCCTAGATATATATTTTGGGTACCCTGTACCGATGATTGTATGAAACAAGCTAGCAGAATGGTGTAAACGTCTATTCGCATGTTTAACCAGTTCACATCATTGAGTTTGTGAGAAATTCTCATGTATTTGCGAATGCCGAATATGAACCTAAGGCAGGAATTTTGCATCCGTTGTAGTCTATTTTTATCCACTACGCTTAAACAAGGTCCATATACAACATCACAAAAACTCAAAGGAGATAGTACAAGTGATTCGCATAGCATAGCTTTAATTTCAGTAGTTAGTAAATGCCTGTGTGGGTACAAAACTTTTAAACTTGCATAAGCAGATTTAAGTAATTTGGATACATGTTGTGTAAAATTTTATTCATTATCAATTGTAAGGCCAAGATTATTAATTGTGTCAACCAGTTCAACTGAACTACCATCGACCACAATAGAAATGTCAGGTAGGACTAATTGTTTTAAGTACTTTGGTCCATATAACGTTGCAGAAGCTTTAGAAGCATTGATAATTAGTGAGTGTTCATAAGACTGATTGGCAATATTCACAAGGTCTTCATTAAGACGTTGGCAGGCAAGCTGTACTTCACTAGGCTTAAAAGATATATAAATTTGGGTGGCATCAGCGTATTGATGACATCTACAAAATTTCAGAACTTTACTCAAATTTAACTTGTAAATAGTATACGACAATGGCCCTAATATCGAACCTTGAGGTACACCTGCTTCTATCGGCAATGCTGTTGACATATCATCAGCAACTTTAACAATTTGAGTTCTATTAACAAGGGGACTTTGAAAAAGTCTTATTGGCACTGACTCAAAGCCAATGTATTTTAAGATAGACAAAAGCGTCGTGTGATTAACGTGTCAAACGCTTTGCTGTAGTCCAGGCACACAAACAAAGTTAATTCATGCTGATCAGTGTTATCTTGAATATCATCAGTGATGTCCAGCAACGACGTGGAGCAGCTGTAACTCGGTCGAAAACCGGACTATGTGTCAGGTAATACATTGTTTTTTTCAAGATAATTCCTAATCTGATCACTCACCACTCTTTCCAGAATCTTGGAAGCTGTTGATAAGATGCTGATGGGGCGAAGGCGTTTAAAATCTTCAGATGCTTTAACCTTTGGCACCGGTGTTGCGATCGCCTTTTTCCTAATTTCAGGAAATACTCTTTCTAATAAACAACAGTTTATAATATGGAAAAAAAACGGTATTACGTGCGGACAACAGAGTTTAATTATGTTTACGTTTAAACCATCTGCCCCAGCAGCATTTGTTTTGATCGCTTTGATAGCATTATATACCACAACCTCATCAACTAGCTTAACATTGAAATTACTGTCACAGAATTTGTTATTGCTATAAAAATCCAAAACTTTTAAATTATCATTATTAGTTTGCGGGACAGAATTGACAAAGAAATTGTTTATTTCATCAGGATTTCTAAGTGACATTGGAATTTCGGTTTTCGGTTTAGCATGTATGTTAAAGGTATTTAATTTTTTCCACAGTTCTTTGCCTCCTTTATTTTTTAGTTCATACTGAACAAAATTTAAAATTATTATATTCTCTTGCTAAATATAATTTGTAGTACGCTTATTATCGATGATTTTTTATGAATCATGAGTTATAATACCAAAGGTGAAAATAAAACGAGTCCGTAGGAAAGTATACGAGTATTTCCCGTAATAATGCATCACCCCATAGGGCTAATATTGTATTAAACCAATTCGAGAAAGGTCATTTCCAACATTTATCTCTTCCACCGTTATCGGCCAACCTGAATAGAATCGAAAACGTTTGGAGTACGTTGCAAAACGTGCTTCGTAACTACCTACCAGCTCCAGAAGGACTACGGGATTAAAGACAAATATTGTCAGATATGTGCGACACCTTGGATTAAAAGCGCCATTTTAAGAGTTCCCAGGCGGCTTTATTTCCAAAAATCGCCGGCAATCTGGTAGGGGCTTCGTTTTACTTATTTGATTAGTAACTGCACACGACTGTTTAAATGGAGTTTTAACAGTATTTTGCCGTACGAAATACCAGGTCTTTTCGTTTCTTCTTGCTTTTTTAGAGTAAACCCTGTTAGATCATGTCTGGTTCAAGAGCATTCATTGCTCAACGTTTGGGCCAGCTCGTTTCAGCATGCTTTCACATATCCGCGATCACAGCCAGCGGTCCGCTTCCCTTTATACTGCCTTCAAAGGAGCTAAGTTTAGACACAGTATAGTAGCCGATTGACATGTTGCAGTCTGTCCCGAAATTCCTCGGCGTACTTCATTCGCGCGCCTGTGCATATGTCGCAGAGCAAGCGTTTAATCCCTTGCCTTTTCATTGATATTTCAAACCTACGGGTGGAACAAAAAACACCGCGAATGTAAGACAGAGCTAAACTGAGAAGCTCGAATAACAGCCGAGGGGGAGTCGTGATTTCCCCGCTAAGGTTTGGCTACGGAACTTCAGTTTGTACCAGCGCTTAAATAAGCTCAAACATGTTTTCGTTGTGGCCCCCGGCGGCCTGCCGTCTGATGAATGAAACTTGGTAAAAGCTACACCTGTCTGAGTTCTTCCGCCCCGGTGGTCGAGTTAGTTAGAGCGTTTGCAAAGTTGCTATAGGAATATGATGTCATAGAATGCCGTAGCGTCCTAGATTTAACTCTTTCGCAACCAGATTACGGATATATAAGATGGCCTGAGTCCAGATAATTAGAATAAGTCGTATCTAAAGAGTTTTTAGTGAATACAGTTTTCTAGCACACAGCTGTGTTATTCGCTTACAGCCAACGGTTCTTAAAGGCACTCATTCTATGTATCCCTGTTCCGATCTGTTGGCGCGCCAAGAATATCCGCTGGTTAAAATGTCGATCCGTCTACGACTTGCTTTCCTGCATGTTTTTGGCGTGAATTTAGGAGACGGATGTCCTGTGCTCGAGAGAGTGAGTTTCAGTTTTTGCACCCACCATTTTATCGATCGCGCTGTCTGCGCGCATTTTCCGAGACAGAATCTATCCTGGCGTCTGTATCAAGAATTGGTTTTTGAATTGCAGCTTCCGCGACGCTTTTCCTTCGGGAATTAAATTCTGTGCTGTTTTAACGCTTAACGGTCGTACCTTGGTGTGTGTGATGTGTACCGCTTGTTTTGTTTCGTACGCAAGTGTTGTGTTCGCATTTCTTGGATTATTTATTGAACTGCAGGTGGTAGCTCTTGCCGCTGAGCGAAATGGGTATTGTTTGTCGTTTAATGTAAGCCTTGAGTCTTTCGTATCGTGGAGTGGCGCTCCTAATTACGTCCTTTGACGGACTATCTGTGGAAATTCGTTAGCGGCTTATCATTGTTTTGTCAAGCTATCGCTTTTTACCGTTCTGCCATACCGTGCGTGCTTCGAGGTCGCTTTCACTAGTGAATTATACCCCATGGTTCCGCTCAGCCAGCAGCTTACCGTTATGGTGCAGTCCTCCGCACGTGTCTTCTGCACAGCCTGTAAACAGCAGCCGTAGCAACAACATAGGACATCGAGTATAGCTAAACCAAGCTTCTTTAAAGGTACCGTATGTTGTATTAAATTTTACAGTGCGAATTTAACGTATACAGTGTGTTTCGCCGAAGCATCGGACAGTTGACGTAACGCTGCGGGCTTTGTAACCTTTATTGTAGGTATGTATTTTTGCATTTATCAAACTATTCTAGTTGGTTACCTGTCTTTACAATTCATTTACTGTCAGTTTACATGATCATTGTTTAACTTTATGTAGTAGTTTCTGTATTTTATCACACCCGCCACTTGTTTAAGTGAATACCGCCTTTTATTACTACTATTTGATTCAGTATTTCGATAGTTTGATGTTCATATCGTTTACCAGTAATTTCAATAGATAATGTCAAGTTTACCGAATATTTCAATAGATTAAGATGTTACGCACTTTACGTAATTATCGTTTGACAATAACAACAGCAATTTATCAGTAATGGCTTCATTACTCGTGAATTTGACAACAACCAAATTTCTCTACGGCGGTACTTATTGAATGCTTATTAAAGGTGATACATAAAATCTCAAACTAAGTGCACATCGACGGTAGCTTAAATTACGTACGCACATCAACCAGTCAATGTCACACAAAAAGGTTAAAAAGGCACTATACATGACTAGAAACAAATACCTGTTTTGCGGAATCCGGGGAAGTCAACCTGATATCCACTGAAGTCGCCGGCACTGGCAAAATCGGGGGCTGCTTAAAAGGGTGATTGCGGGAGGCGGGAAAAAGGCTTCGATTATGATAGTCACCACAGCCAGGAGTTGAAACGGTAATAATCCTCTCACAGAGGGTGAATAGACGTCGCAACGAAACTTCCAATAAAGGAACAACGATACGAACCCTCAACGTGCGAGATCAACACGACGTCGAGTTAAGCTAGCCCTGGTCCCTTTGAGAATCCGATAAATTATCCGCTGTAGCGGTAATTAGGGGTCTCGCACCCCCGGGTAAGCACTCTTGACCACAACTAACTTGGTTGCCTCACTTCAATCCCCGACAGCTAGCACACATATCTCGACGAAACGCCAAGGGTTGCCACAGAATGAAACAAAACTGTTCCAACTTCTCCAGAGGACACAAAAATTGACGAAAATCACACAGTTGATTAAACGAAATATCTCACAGTGCGTCCCCAGCGACCTCGCTCGTGATTCCAGAAACGCTTATTAACTCTCTCGAGGCGTGAGCGGGAATACCTTCGCCCGTGAGGAAATTCTAAAACCGAATGAAACCATGCAGGCGTGACTCAAAATTATTCTCTCTCTCAAACTTATGCGGACCGCTAGGAAAGTCTCACTATAACGAAACCCTAAATCAGCAGTTAGCGTGGCAACTCGGGGAAGTTTTGGGCCGTCAGGCAACGACATCATTCTTAAAATGGGATTAAGGCACATTGCGACATACAGACACTAAGGAGCAATAAAGAATACGATAAGCGGACTACGTCATTTCATCCGGTGCAGAAACCATATCTAAGTTTAGAACCCGCAGAAATGAAATTGAATCGATGATCTTAAATAGCCTGCAAAACTCCAGTATTTAAAATGAGCGGAAAGAAGTATCGGACGGACTAAAATTTTGAGCTACACCACTAAACTATGAATTTGGGCTTGGATTATGCGGGAAAAATACTACAATCGGGGTTAAAAATGTAGAAAAATACAGGAACTTACTAAATTCAAAGATTGTCCTTACATGTGATTCTACGCGGTCTAAGCCGAAATTCTATGTTAAGTGCTTAACGTAATTGTGAAACAAATCAGTGGTAAATAGAACCGATGGTAGAAGAATGAAGAGATCTTTTTCATTACATACAGAAAGGGTATTTTATTGGTAATATTGACATACACGTTGTATAAAATAAACAGTAGCGAGTATATATTTTAAAAAGATGTGTTGTCTTCTTTCTTTTCTATGCCAGTGGCCTGTTTAAATCCACAAATTTGTGGTTCTGTAACCATCTTTGCCCTTAAGCCGGTTAGGTGGCTAGCCTGGCCCGTCGAAATCGAGGAAGAGTTCCCTTGTTAGGGAATATAAGTATAAATAATGTAGGTATCCCTAGAATTTTGTAGTGCGCGACGTTGTTAATAAAATGTTTCGAAACAGATCGTCGCACTAATGAAAACTGGACAAGTTTTTATTGGTCTCTGGATATAAGAATTAAGAACACAGAACCACTCCGTTGGGAGAGACAACACGCACCCCACCTGGAAGAAAATGCAAGCGGATCGACTGATCTTAATCAAACTACTAAGTATAACTCGCACAGAGGGAAACAACCATTTATAGGTGGTTGTGATGAAATCCGACAGGATAAAATGCCTTTGATACTGCAAAATATCATATTCATAATATCGGGTAGTAAGTACTCGACAATCCATGTAAGGTATACAGCAGCTTAATCAAGGTGTCGATTAAGTTTATAATAGAACTGCTAACTCGTTTATCATTTTTAAGAAGTTGATAATTGAAATCAGGAAGAGATAAGAAGACAATTTTGTTAAAAACGTACACAATGAAGCGATATTTTATAAACGTGTTTACTGTCTTAGGGAAAGTAAAAAATGGAGATAAAATATAAGCCGTTCACGATCTTTTTGGGTCAGGTGAGGCTATGACCATCTAGTAATTTTGTTGGCAGAACCTCTGATGCAACTAAACTCCCTCATGGAAATTGACACTTTTTGAGTTAGGTTAGGTTGTTTTCAGTTTAAGGTTATATTTTCTGAATAGGTACATTGTTGCCGGATATTCTCTAGTCTCCACATCGACTCGCGTTCTTTTAAATTTGGTCTGTCCTTTTGAAATTGGAAGTAGCATCGTTTAATGGAAATTTTTTGTTGTAACAAAATTATTTTGGGCATTTTAACTTTTCCTTTGACGGAAATTAAAATAATTTTTATACATTTGATAAATCATTTATTTTCTTATGAATATTAAAATAATAAATCTGACAATGTGGTGGCAAGAAAATGTCGAACAGATACTGACAGAAAAAAAAGTTGCATCCGCTACATCATCGAATCAGTTAGTCCAACATGAAAACAAAAAATTCTAGCCAACTTTGTCCCAAAAAGGTCGTGAACGGCTTATATATTACTACACAGTTAGCCTTCGCGCCTAGACAAATTTACACAATAAATAGAAGTGTGGAATAAATTGTAGCTGTGTTAGTTACAATTTACCATTGTTCATGATTGGAATAACATTCTGAGCATTATTTCACTTTACACGATATGGTTTTTCCTGCGACACTAACACATAGCACTGTGTGCGATTAGAATAAAGAGCTATTCCTCAATGATCGCAAATATTTCACACATTTACAATTATTCTCTCTATGTAACGGCATTAATGACTTAGTTGTCATCTATTGTGAAAACTACTGTTTGCGCTTATGCGCTTAAACAATGCATTCATTTGTAGAATGGTATTTATTTATCTGCGAATCATAACACCGTTAACATCTGTTACCGCACAAACACGACTTTACGACATAATCGGGAAATATACCTAGAATACGCGGCCCTACATCTGTTACGATGACGGTAACAAGAAGGTTTGCTCCAGCTAAAACTCATTCGCGAGGGCGGGTTCTTTACTACCTTTAAGTTAGGGTTGTACTCAGGCACGAAAGGTAAAGCGATGTTCAAAATTGATGCGCCACCACATTCGGACTAGATCGGGAGAACAAAAGCAACATAGGTGAACGCACTCCTGAATGTGGAAGTAATTGCGTCACCTTTTTACTTCTAGTTTAGCAGAGATGCAAAAATAACTCATTGGTGCAGCTGTTAAATTCCTTTTACAACAGAAAATGACACACATAACGCATGCACAAATCGTAAACAACAAATGAAAAGCATAAATACTTAACAATGACTATTGAAATAATAAAATTGGCAAATGTATAAAATAAAAATAACGACACCGGCATGCGTTAGTGAGAGTTAGGTTAAATTACGCAACGTCTTAAAGTAATTAAAAGCGGTAAACTTGACTGCAAATGAACGGCATGACTCACAAACCTTATTATGCATTAAATAATCCAAAATACTAACTCAGTAACAAAGCTACTTGACAGTAAGTACATAATGTGGCTCAAAAACGAAACTGCCACAATCCTAAGTTAAACAATAACAAGAATTCATTAAATTTGGCAAATCAGCAATTACCATGGTTCTAACAATAAATGTAACATTACGCAAATTATTCAACACGTTAGGCAGCACGCTACGTTCACTGTACGCTATGCAAAATAAATTTAATACAATAAAAATGGTACCTGAAGAAGGTTAGTTGACTGCATTCGACGTGCGGCATTGTAAGTGGTCGTCTCTCATACCAACTGCCCCAAAATTCCTGAAGAAAAGAACGACCAGGAGACCATAGGGTGTTGGCGGAATGCGGGAACAAGGCCTCGATGATGTTTGCCACAGCCAGGGGTTAGCAGAAACGATATCCCCAAAATGGGTGAAGACGTACCGAACTTCCAAAACAGGAACACAGGACGAACCCTCAACGTGCGATATACAAACATGACGTCTTTTTAAGCTGGTGCCGGTATCTTTAAGAGTCCGATAAATGATCCACCGCTGTTACAATTAAGGGTCTCGCAACCCCCACGGCAATAGACTCTCGAGCACACTAACTTGCTTGCTTCACTTAAACCCCAAGGGTTGCCACGAAAACGAAACGGAAGCGGGAATATAATTTCTTAAAACAAGCAACCCTCAACCGCCTATAGCGGAACCGCGCGGGAGGGGGGGGGGGGCAAACTCAACACACCTGCTCAGAGACGAGCGGTAATTTGTGGCTTAAGCCGCTATTCCAAAAACCAACTACGGCCACGCAAGGCGTGACTTAACTCATTCCTTATCCCACTCATAGCCTAACGTTGCTACGGGACGAAATGACGAAACATAATTTCGCTTACAAAGGGGATTCACAGGTAAGTCATGCAATCGCCTCACTGGAACCAGGAACTCATTAAAACGCGATAAAAGCAGATGACATCACCCATGCAGCATGCGAGGGTAGAACAAAACTTGCTTTGTCAAACAAGCTTACAGAAAATTGAATTTCGTCGAATATAATAGAACTGCAAAGTGTTAATATACGGGCTAAGCGGAAATAAGGTTCGTAAGGAGTGAGCTTTTGAGCTAAAATTGCGGAAAGCACTCGGGAAATTGTTCTAACACATCATAACGGGAGATATTGCAGGAATTTTTAATTTTCTAGGTATAGTTCCTCTAAAGCAACTTCCGTTGCACGTCATAAACTTTCATAACGTCATATCCGTGCGGTGTTGTCGGTATGTCAGCAGATCGCAGGTCAATGTTTTGCCTAGAAAGACCTTTAGCGTCACTGTAGAATATCCACCTCTCATAAAAAACACAAATTGAGACAATTCTTCTTGTTTTATGTGTTGTTAGGACTCAAGAGACCTTATCAGATTTAAAGAAAAGTCTTTGAATTCCATATATTCCTCGAGGATTATCTTTTCTCAATTTAAATTACATATTTTTTAAGACCGTGTGCAAAGACGCTTGACTGCCCGTAGAAATTTCTCATACAGTATAACAGACTACATGTTACTCTAAAAACAAGATTATTAAAATATGGCACATTATTTATTAACACGTTTATTTATATGTTATGTATCAACGCAAGTAAACGGTTCACAAAGGGGCCTTTTTTGGATGGAGAATTCAAAATTTCATTTAATTGGCTAATATGTAGAGTTTACTATCGAAATAATTATCGTTAATGCTGCCTCAATCCGCTAAAGTAAAATTTCAAAAATTTACATTAGCTAATTAAAAAGCCTGGAATTTACTTTGCTGGCAGTATTCAATGGTTTCTATTAAAAATATAAAGTATCACAATTCGTTAAAACCCTTTACCACACAAATATTTAACAACTGCTCAATACCTATTTCGACAGCCAAGCTGTCATCATAAGTAGCTACGAAAAACTTACACAGCAAAATAGCAACGATATGCTCGTGAGAAAATCACAAATAGAAGTGGGCGATTCTCGCGTAATTGACAGCTATTTATACTGTCTGACCGGGAGGGCGTGGCCGAGGGCCAATTAACATGGCCGACGGTCAATTTAACTTCAATAAATCATACAAGATAGAGGAAGGTATAGGTCCACCATTTTTGTTCAAAAGTTTATTATCTCGGTTCATCAAGATGGCCAAGCTTTCAAAAGAATTTAGTTGCTTTGTTAAAGTTACCGCCCTTACAATATTTAGGTTATCATCTTTTATACTATGACCCATTTCGTAAATATGTTGGGTAATACTAGATTTTTCGAATCTGTTGAATCTAAAATGAGCTAAATGCTCTTTAAACGTAATACCAAGATTACGACGTGTTTGCCCAATATATTTAAAATCACAATGAGAACATTTAATTTCGTAAATTCCAGATCTCTCTAAAGTCCTCAGTTTGTCTTTTGGATTTCCCACAACAAATTTCTAATGTTGTTGTTTGAACCATACACAACTTTATGGCCCAATTCTATAAAAATGTTTGCTAGGCCCTTTGTAGCCGGGTGAAACGGAATTTTGATGTACTTGAGTCCTTCACTTCCAAGATTGGCGAAAGTTGTGGAATTTCGAACGTGCAATTTTTGTTTTTTGTTTCCTAATTAAATTGTCGATAATTTTAGAAGAGAAACCATTGTACACAGCGATGCGTTTTATGGTCTCAAGTTTAGTGGTATATTGATCTTTGTTTAAAGGAAAGGTTAACAGTCTATGCACTAAGAAATTTAGAGCAGCCATTTTGTGTTGAAAACAATGATTTTAATCCGCTAAAATGAATCTATTTACATTGGTTTCTTTTCTATTAACATCGAATTCTAACTTACATCCTTGCTCCGCAAGAATGCGACATTTTTCTGGGATAGTAATTGTGAACGAGCCTTCAGTGATATTAAAGAGCATTTGATATCTGCTCCGATATTAGATTGCCCTGATTATTCTGTACCCTTTGTTATTCAAACGGATGCTTCTGGTTATGGTATTGGTGCCGTACTTACTCAACATCAAGCTGATGGAGAGAAAGTTATATGTTACATTAGTCGGTCGCTTACTAGAAACGAACGAAATTTTAGCACAACAGAGCGTGAATGCCTCGCTGTCCTTTTTGCTATTGAAAAACTTAGACCATATATTGAGGGAACTAAGTTCACGGTAGTAACTGATCATTATAGCTTAAAATGGCTTAATAGTATTAAAGACCCTGTTGGTCGTATCGCTCGATGGGCAGTTCGCCTTCAACAATATAATTTTGACATTATTCATCGAAAAGGTAAAGAACATGTTGTGCCTGACACTTTGTCTCGTGCTGTTCCTGTTATTGATGCTATTAACGTTCAGTTTGGTCCTGCTGGTAATCCATGGTATCATCGTATGTGTCGATTTGTTATTAACAATCCTCGAAAATTTCCCCATTGGAGAGTTAGTGACGGTCAATTGTATAAATATGTTCGAACCGATTATCCAAACTTGGCAGATGATGAAGATCATTGGAAACTGGTTGTTCCAAAGACTCAACGCCAAGAAGTTATCAAACAAAATCACGATATTCCGAGCGCTGGTCATACGGGTGTTAATAAAACTTTTCATCGTATTGCACAAAGATACTACTGGCCTAAACTACGTTATGATGTGGCTGCTTATGTTCGCCGTTGCGAAACGTGTCAACGAATTAAACCAGAACAGAGAGCCCCTGCAGGGTATATGGGTGGACATTCATTAATTTCGAAGCCTTGGGAACTAATCTGTTGTGATATTGTAGGTCCTTTACCTCGTTCAGTACGAGGATACGCGTATATATTCGTAGTGGCTGATTGTTTTAGTAAGTTTCCATTAGTGTTTCCGCTCCGTACAGCATCAGCTAAGGTTATCTCACGTATTGTTGAGGAAGACGTATTTTTGATGTTTGGGGTTCCCAAGCGAATCATATGTGATAATGGCGTTCAGTTTAGCAGTCATGAGTTTCAAACTTTAAATCAGAAGTATGGCTGTAAGATTTCGTTCACTGCCAATTATCATCCTCAAGCTAATCCTACGGAACGTATAAACAGAGTGCTGAAAACTATGTTGACAGCTTACGTATCAGACCGTCATCGAGACTGGGATAAATATTTGTCTCGCGTAGTTTGCGCTATACGTACCTCAGTTCATGAAGTTACGGGAAAAACTCCATATTTCATTAATTTTGGCAGAGAAATCATATTAAATCACGAACCGTTAGTTGGTGATGGAAATCCGGAAATTCAATTTAATCGGGATAGAGATTTAGATAATCGTTCTACAGTACTCAAGCAACTGTATGCTGATGTTAAACGTCGTTTGGATAAGGCTTATCAAAAGTCAAAAACTCGCTATGACTTTCGTCGACGACCTTTCGAGTTCGTGCCGGATCAAGCAGTGTTGCGTAGACACTATGTGTTATCGGATGCTGCTCGCCAGTTTACTTCCAAGCTTGCTGCAAAATTTATAGGACCGTTTATTATTAATCGAAAGTTTTCACGATGGGTTTATGAACTCAAAGATCCTGACGGAAAAATATTAAAGGGGACTTGGCATGCCAAGGATTTGAAACCTTATGATAACTCTGCGATGAATTAATGATATGAGATGTGCGTAGGGTGGTTGGGAGGGCACAGTAGGGTAGGTCACTCTTTGGGGAACTTTTAATATCTTGTTCTTTCCCCATTTTAAGGTATAGGGTGGTTGGAAGGGCACAGTCGGGAAGGACACTATTTGGGAAACTTTAATATCTTGTTCTTTTCCCTCTTTCGGGGATATAGGATGTTTCCCTACAAAACAAAATTTTTAAGATGACCAGTCTTTCATTCTTCGCCTTCTTTTCTTCTTAAAGCTTTGTCTATATTTCTCTCTTGTAATGTAGTAAATGTCGATTTTGTTTTGAATGAACTGTTTACTTAGATGAATGACAATTTGTTTTCTTTTATTTCTCTTTGATCTGGTGCGGATGAAATCTCTGGTGATGAGTGATTGTTGGATGTGAGATGAAGATTGGTGGGGATTTTCTTCAGGCCGTTCGGGGAGCTGAAGGATCCCTCCGTCGGAGCGTATGAGAGTTGTGTGGATGTTGGCTTCTGCCTCTCACTTTTCTGGTTTCTTTAACCCTCTGTCACTGGGGTTACTTCCTCCCCAGGCGTGTCAAAAGGAAAACCCTGGTTATTCTTCGTTTTGGCTTAACTATTTTCGGTCCGACAGTACCTGAAACTGTGTGGAGGTGTGCTTCCGCCTCGGGGGTTTATTGGAAGTTGTCAGGGGGGCTACGCTGTGGGTATTTGGAGTGATTTTGGGGGGTTCATAGGGGTGGAACGTCTTCACGACAGGTTGTTACAGGGTTGTTCACCGGCGCAGCATTTACATCCAGCAGCGACGAACAATCTTGATCCTTGTCATGGGGTTGATCTGGTCCTGGGTTCTTCCTGGGGTCATCATCGTCTCTACAGTGTAGTTGCTTGTTTGTGGTGTGGGTATTGGGTTTTTTTTTTAGATTAATTGTTAGAGACGTCTTATGACAGACGGTTTACTGACTCTCTAGCGTATATGTATGTATCCTTTTAGGATAAAGTTTTTATTTAGTTAAGAATTTCGTTGAAATGTTTCCTTTCTGGTAAGGGGGGAGTTTGTTACGTGTCAAAAGCATTTGATATTAATAATAGTGTTGAATGAGGAATCTAGTGAGAGTGACGCGATAAAATTAATATCAGATTGGCTTTGTTCGTTGCTAGAGAGGAGATAAAAACAACGGTTGTTTGTTTGAGAGAAAATTTGTATATCAGCTTTTAAAAAAGGCAAGAGTTTTCGTGGGGTGTAAATGACAATCTCGCCATTTAATATGGTTTGATGATAGTAAAGAATTGGGTTACTAGCCAACCGTTCCTGTAAGGGAGATCATTAAGCGGATGTCATTTTTCCAATGAATATTATATTCAAACTGTGAAGCATTGATGATTTGGGAAACACGAATTCAACGATTGCGAAGTTTATTGCCTGTGAACAGGGTATGTAGTTTAATGTGGCAATTGCTTTTTGTTACCTGGAAATTCGAATTATAGCAACAACTATTAGGCGGAAAATCTTGGAAAGATAATCTACGGAGAATCAACCGCAGTCTTGGGGGTCGATGTGTAGCGAATGACAGCCGAGGTTGGGGCCTGTCAAGCTGACATGTGATAGGAGTAACGGGACGTATTAAATGTCTGCGAGTATATCGGCACAAAGATAAGTGTTTTAGCTAGAATCTGATGACATTTTTGCATATAAAAACTGTGTAACCATTAAACTTACGAGCGGTTTAAGTTAAGCTATTTGGGGTACCCTGCGTTAGGTTGTAATATTAAAAATGCTAATTGTCTGATCGATGGTAATAATGTTCTAATAGTAATAAAACTAGCTACAAGTATTGCTTTCTTTCATTTTGATAGGGAGTTCAATAATCGTATTGTTATTAGTTGATAGAAAGTGAAGTTACAAGTTTCTTGGCTAATATCAGTATATTTGAGTTTAACTTGTTGGCGCCAATTATCAACATCATAAACTAGAATCCGCGACGTCTTCACTGATGCTAGAGACGGGCCTCAAATATACTCTTATAGTGATCGATTGTTAACTAAGAGATATAGCGATGACCTAAAGGTAGGTAAAGGAAAATATAGATAAATATAGCTAACAAATCTATGCCAAATCGGTGTCGCATTTACTTACATCTTTCTTCAAAACAAACTAAAAAAAAATTGGTTTTGGTGAACGTTGCATGTAGCTAAAAGATTTAATTATCAAAAAACCTTCAAACGTGAAAGAGTATGTAGGTTACTATAGCTAACAAAACATAAAAATTAAGCATTAAGCGATTTCGAATCGACACCACACTAATGATAGCTGCAACTTGCAAGAAGGTTCTACTAAATAAAACTACGTAATGACAATAATTTTTATTGAAAGTAATTCAAAAAGTAATTGATGTTGTACAATTACAATTACTAAGTAATTCGTAATTGAATTACTATTTCCTGTTAGTAATTGAATCTCTGGTAATTAAATTACTGCATTGCGAGGTAATTGGTAATTAGTAATTAATTACTTTTTAAAAGTAATTTGCCCAGCTCTACAATCAAACCGAGGTCCCATTTTATGTCAGTTATTTTCATAGGTGTAATTAGGTATGGAAAAAGTGCCAGTCATTTGATTACTTAACATAATTGTGAAACAACAGTGGTAAACATGACCAATAGTAGACGAAAACATATTTCATTACATACAGAAACGGCATTGTATTAATAATATTGACGTACAAAATATAAAATCAAATAGATCGAGCAGAGGATTTTATTATTTGCTACCACAAATATTTGATTTGGAAGAAATGGAGGTCATTCAGTATATCAGCTGACAATATCTAAATATTTACTGTAACATCAATAAACCACAGCTTTCTTGTTTTATATTTTTCACAATAATAATTGTTGGAAGTAGTGCTCCCTGGGTTTTAATGTAACCAATAATGCTTCACCTTAACTGGAAATGTTTTGTAAACATCACTTTTTAACAACTTTTTCTACAGCCGTGATTTTAAACTGTTTCCAAGGGTCATATGCGGCGTGCTTTATGTTGTCTATAAAACACGCCATTCCATTTAAAGCACGGAGTACTTTAAGAGTTTATAAAACCTTATTTGTGAAGATTAAAAGTACAGTTATTATATCGGACCGATTTGTATGCGGAGCCCCGGGTGCTCGATTGGAGAGGGGCGTAGCCCGATGGCCCCCTTGGAGAGGGGTGGAGCCCCGATGGCCCCCTTGGAGAGGGGTGAAGCTCCAAGAGCCCCCTTGGAGAGGGGCCGAGCCGTGAGGGCCCCCTTAGAGAAGGGCCGAGTCCCGAGGGCTTCCTTGGAGAGGGGCGGAGCCCCGATGGCCCCCTTAGAGAGGGGCGGAGCTCCAAGAGCCCCCTTGGAGAAGGGCCGAGCCCTGAGGGCCTTCTTGGAGAAGGGCCGAGTCCCGAGGGCCCCCTTGGAGAGGGGCGGGGCCCCAAGGGCACCCTTGGAGAGGGGTGGAGCTCCAAGAGCCCCTTGGAGAGGGGCCGAGCCCTGAGGGCTCCCTTGGAGAGGGGCCGAGCCCCGAGGGCCCCCTTGGAGAGGAGCGGAGTCCCGAGGGCCCCCTTGGAGAGGGGTGGAGCCCCGAGGGCTTTTAAGCTAACAAACTCCTCGGCTGTAGAAAAAATATTGAAGCCAACTCGTGTTTTACAGTTTAAAAATCTCGGTCGATTTTTAAATCCTCTGTAAAACACTAGTTGCCTTAATAGCTATAAAAATATCGCATCTGATCTTTTACACGTCTGTATCTGCATAAAGAAACCGTTGCCTACTCAGTATTACCACAGAATAATACCCTAAATCAGATTGGCCTCTCTGTGTCGGCGCTTTTGATGTCAGCATACCTAATTTTTGTGACCTTGAAATTGTTCGCCATGATCCTAGTGGTGTGCAGAGGCGGTAAATTCAAAATCATGCGCCTAAATTTTAAACTGAACAGAAATAATTCGTACGTTTAAAGTCCATGCAATTTATTTGGAAATGCACAGTACACCATGTGCCACCAAAAAATCTTCTCTGTGCACTCATATTAAATTAATATTTTAAAACCACTTGCACAAAAAAACATAACCTTCTTATAAGGGGTGATTGACCGCCACTAGTACACGTGTAAAATATGGAAAACAGCTGACTGTACACCACCAGAACTCGCGCATGCGCAAAGAAAAAACTAGCTGAATTTTAAGTCGACAGGCCATTCTGTATTATTCTGTGGTATTACTATAAATCAAGTGTAAATTTAGTAATCAACGCTGAATTAAACACTAGCTAAATAGGGCTTACCATCAGTTTGATTTCAAAGAAAACTCACGAGCTATTTCCGATGAAAATCATTTAAGTTCAAGGGCAAATACCTACAAAATTACACGTTGGGGGCAGAAATTGAGAGCGAGAGTGGAAATCAATCCATTATATTATTGGCGTAAATATGGAAAATAAGATTGGTTATAAATGTATCTCTAAAATTTTGTACAGCGCGACGTTGTTAACAAAATGTCTGGAAACTAATTGTGGCACCTTCAACACTCAGTTTACTCTAATACGAGCTAAAATCCAGTAAAATCGTTGTCCCATTTAAATTGTTTATTGCAATACTCGCTCTTAATAGTTATTTATGTACCTAGAGCGAAAAATGATGCATTAGGCGTGAGTTCGAAAGTTTCGGGCCGAGCGAAGCGAGGTCCGAAAAAACTCGAACTGACGCCTAATGCATTTTTCGCTCGTGTTGCATACAAAATTTTTCCTACGACTGTAAAATTTTCGAAAATAGGTTTAAACTGGTGTTTTTTGCCATTTCTAAAATTTCCAGCGACGTGCAAATTTTTACATCAGAATTGGATATTTTATCGCCCATTTCTTATTTTTCTTGACACTTAAACACCGATAATACACAAAATAAAGCACAAGTAACTTTAAATCGCGAAAAAAGGTTTAAATCGAATTCACAGTGACAGTTGTCAACTTTGACGTATTCAAATAGGTGACCACTAGCCGACTTAGGTATATAATCATGAATGCTTATATAAAATTTATGTATGTTGCTATGTATTACGATTTACGATTATATACTCACTTATGACGGTTGCCGCGATGAACTGATTCAAAACAATCAATTTTTGACGTACGTCAACAAGGCGGAAAGCTTGATTTTAGAAGCAGTCGTAGGAAAAAGTAATACAAGATACAGTACAGTAGAGGTTAAAACAGCTTGTAACCATTTTTATATGTCAAAACTTCCAACGCTTCCCAAGTTACTTATCCTAATTCGTGAAATTGTTTGTGTAGGCGGAAAGTACTTTTACGTTTAAAAGACTTTTGGACCAGATGCTCTTTCGGTTCGGCACCTATTCCAAGAAATTTACCGACAATCTATACCTGCTTTCGGGGGAAATGCATTTATGGTGAATTGCCGTCTTCGATGGCCTTATTGTTTTAAGTGAATCGCTTGTTTATCAAATAGTGTTCAGTGAAATAGTTGTTGGTCTTGCAGAAGATAGAATGTATGGTTTTTGTACTTTTATTTGCTTTATTTTTACCGGAAAATTTAATACAGATTTTTTCTCTAACGTTTATTTGTTGTTCTAAGTGGTATCAAAGCCGTTTTAGATGCGTTGAATGAAGCTACGTTTGAAATTAAACAAATTAGGAAGCAGATGGATGATTTAGAGGTGATATGTTCCACAATTCTAAATAAAATCAATGGTACAATCTGCGGAAACCAAAATAGTATTCAGTCCGAAGTTTTACAACTTCTTCCCTTAAAAACAGACAATATTGGAAGACCAAAATAATATGAAAACTTTGGTAAGACTATTTTGCAAATTTAAAAGTCAAAATAACTTAATTTTTATGTTTTTAGGAGAAAATAGAGTATTTAGTAGGTGGAAAGAACTACCACAAAAGGATATTTTAGCAGATGAGCCAATTATTAGCCAAGAAATAGGCTTTAAGTTATTCCTGAATAGGAAAGAAGGAAAAGCTATCGGTACGTAATCCTAACATTTACAAGACAACAATTTTGTAAGCACCAATCAGATTACTCATTAACATGACTTATATGAGTTATATGCACACTTACATTTTAGGTGCCTGCAGAAAACGATACTCGGCAACAGAAGGTGATATTAAAAAATCTGTATGGGGTTTTTGGCCACCGCTAAAGGGAGCTGTCAAGGGCTGAAGGAAGGTAATTGCATATGTGTTTTTATATTTTTAAAATATCTGTATAACATGTGTTAGTGACAGATGTAATAATGCAACATGCATTTTAAAATAAGAAACAATAGCAATTGTTTAAACAATTTTCTATTCAGAAAGTAACTCAGTGAGCCTTTCAAATATAATTAAAACAAAGAGGTTTCTTAATAAATACTTTCAGCTTTATACATTGCAGTTTGTAGATATTTTATAAATAAACATGCATTTTTCTTCTAATATATAAATTCAAACCAAATTTTAATTACAGCATTGTGAATAGATCATTTTTATTAAATTGACTTAAAAATTGTGATAAATGACTTTGGAAAACGGCTAATTGTAGGTATAATATTGTTGTAAAGTGATTACTTCGAAATCTTGCATACAATACTACACTTTAATTTAATTTAGATTGACGAAAGCAAATGATAAAAATTGCCTGCTAACAACTAGTTTCCGTTATCAAAAGTCTGCGATAGTGAATAAAGCTATTTATTAAAAAATGGCTTTACTAATAATGAAATCTGATAAAGTTTTCTATTTCAATGTTATATCAGGAAAGACGGCTGTTTCGTCTATTTGAATGATTTTTACTGTATTTGACAAGTGTTATGTGTTAATAAAGCTCGTTATTGTGTTAATAAACTATTTTTTTTTGCAGGGTGGATCCACCACTGCCAGCACAGGGAAATTAGTGTTATTATTAATTATTACTTACTTACTTATCGGCGACCTTCTTCTACCTTTCAGTGTCGAGGGGTTGTGGCTGTAGCCACAAATGTTTTCCATTCTTTCCGATTTAGTGCAGTTTTCATTGCCGTGTTCCAATTACTGCCTCCATTCCTTATAATCTGCTCCACTAGTTCCTTCCAACTCTTCCTCGGCCTTCCTCTCCGTTTCTTGCCTATTACACCCATCTTCCATATTTGTTTTGTCACTCTCTGTTCTGGCATTCTTGTAATATGCCCTAACCAATCCAACTGTCTCCTCTCAATAGTAGTTAGCACGGATTCTACCTCCAAAGTCTGTCGTATTTCATCGTTACGCATCCTATCTCTTCTGGTAACCCCTAGGACTCTTCTCAAATATCGCATTTCACATGCCTGCATCTTGCTCTTGAGGGAATCACTTAACACCCACGCTTCACAGCCATAAATTAGCACCGGGATAAACACTGTTTTAAAAATCTTAATTTTAGTCTTCCGTGATATTTCTTTCCTTCCTATAAATGATCTATTTAGTGCATAATATAACTTATTCGCTGCTGCAATTCTGTTATTTATTTCGCTTTGTAAGCCCCCGTCTTCTTCCAGAAATGCACCTAAGTATTTTATTTGTTCTGATTGTTGTATTCTGTTTTCATTCAGCGTTACTTCGAACTCTTCATGTTATTTGGATATTAACATTACTTCTGTTTTTGATATGTTAATTTCTAACCCGAAATTTTGCAAAGCTGTTTTCCAAATTTCTAAATTTTTCTGTAGATTTTCTTTCGAGCTTGCAAATAAAATTAGGTCATCTGCATATAGAAATTCTTTAACTACCACTGGTTTCAAATCCTTATATCCAACTGTAACTCCCTTTATTTTTGTCTCTACCTTTCGTGCAATTTCGTCCATAACAGTTATAAATAATAACGGGCTTAATATGCTCCCTTGGCGTACGCCTTTAAATGTTGAGAACTCTTTCGTGATATTGGTTCCTAACCTTACGATATTCCTTGTTGTGGAGTAAAGACTTCGGATTGCTGCTACTAATTCTTCGTGGATTCCTCTTCTGTTCAGTATCTCCCAAATATTACCTCTTGTTAAATTATCAAAGGCTTTAAGCATATCAATTGCACAAATATATATTTTATCGTTGTGTGCCAGCAGTTTCTCACTTATCTGCCGCAGGCTGAAAATCCAGTCGTGTGTACTCCTGCCCGGCCTGAATCTAGCTTGTGTACCTCCAAGTGTTTGTTCAATATCCGGCCTCAGTCTTTGCTCTAATATACGTTCGTAAATTTTACAAATAACACTCAGTAACGAAATTCCTCTAAAATTTTCACAACACATCTTATCACCTTTTTTGTGTAACGGTATGATTATTGCAATTTGCCAATCATCTGGGATTTTCTTTGCCTTCCACACCCAATTGAATATCTTATGTAACCATTTTATCCCTTCATTACCCATGTATTTAACCATTTCTGGTTTGATATTATCTGGGCCCGCGGCTTTTCCTATTTTAAGCTTCTTAATAGCTTGTTGAACTTCTTCCAGACTTATTGGAAGTGTGCCATCGGTATGCTTCTGTTCCCCTTTTATTTCTTGTCCGTTCACGTCCTCCTCCTCACCCGACAACTCTACAAAATAGTCATACCATCTGTTTTTAATATCCTCTACATTCATGAGCACTTTCCCTTCCTTGTTTTTAACCCATTGAAGATCCTCCTGCTTCTTTTTACGCATTCCCTTAAGCACTCTATACAGCATTTTTGAATTTCCCGCTCCCAAATTTTCCATTTTATTTCCGAATTGTTCCCACGCCTTGCTTTTTTCCTGCTTTATTAAATTTTTAACTCTTAATCTTTGATCTTTATATAATTGGTAATCCCATCCTTCTTTTGTCGCTAAATACTTTTTCCATAAATCCTTCTTCTGTTTAACTTCTGTTCTGATATTCTCATTCCACCATGGTGTTTGTTTTTTACTGGTATCGTATTTGTATTTTCCACATGTTTCTTCTGCAGTTTTGATTATTATCTCCTTAAATTTGTTCCATAACTCGTTCATGTTTCCCCACCGTAAATTATCATCAATCTTATTAAATTCTCCTGCAATTTTACCTGCATATTTTGCTCGGACTTGTTTATCTTGCAGTTTATAACTCCTTATACTTGTAAACGTTTTCTTCGCGGGTTTATTAGATTTTTCCAGCTCTGCTGCCTTTATTTTAAGTTTTGCTACCACTAAAAAATGGTCACTACCAATTTCGTGCCCCCTTTCCACTCTGACATCTTTAATCTGGCTTCTCATGTCCTTACCTACTATAAACAAGTCAATAATCGATTTTTCCTCCCTGCTTTCGACCACCCTTGTGTATCTATGGATGTCCTTGTGTTGAAACCATGTATTCATAACCCTTAGATTATTTAAAATGCAGAAGTCTATTATTAATTATATTTAGTTATAAATTGCAATGTCAATAAATAAACTGGACTGAAACAGATAAAGATCTTTTATTATTACTATTCTTATGTATTATTAATAATCAAGCCGAATATCTCGCGTGCATGTAAACTAGTCTGAATAAATTTTTACGCTTTTCTATCAAACTGTTTTGCTTTGAAGAAATATGTCTCGTAAATTTTCCGCCACAAAATCCCTTGTGCTACACCCTCTGGGCTTTTGTTGAGCGGCAAATTGACTTGCCAAATTTCTTAGCAAAAGATTCTAATAGAAAACGTTTACATTATTACTGATAACTTTGAAATATTTCTTCAAAGTATTAGCAAATTGTTTTGAAGCCAATATTGTGGTAATATTCCCAGCATATGCTACAAACATATTTGGAAATATATAGCAATAATATTTTTCTTGTAGCAGAATATTAGCATGCCCGTATGCAGAACAGCCTTCTTACGCCCTCGGAAGTGAAACACCCCAATTAGAAAAAGTGAGCGAGAGTAGTAGATTTTAAGACACACACTTGTGACCGGGAACCCGAAAAGTGACAGTGGAGCGTCTTCGCATTGGTTTTGTTTTAATTAGTTTTAGAGTAATCAAGTATTTTTTGTTATTATTTTCAGCGATTGTATTTAAACCCTGAGTTATTTTCATTAAATATTTAAATTAAAAGTGTTTAGTGTTTGTTTTGAGTCATATATGCTAAATTCTTCAATATTAGCTAAATATGTTTAAGAAATATTTAGATAATATTGAGAAAGATATACCAGCGTACGTAAATCAAACAATTACAGACACTCACTGTTGGTTTCTTTGGGGGGGGGGGGTACTTTCCGATAGTACTAACAGATGGTGCCACTACTTTATCACATATGATTGGTAGAAGAGTCAGTAACTGTCTCTGATTGGTAGAACTTTGTGCTGCCATCTGATAGTCAAGCTTAGAAATACCCCCCGAGTTACTGCCCCATGCACTCTAGACAGGTTTCAACATTTGGCATGAGTGTCTCTACTTGTTTGATGTATGTACGCTGGATGTATTTGCCAAATATTATACGAGTATAATAATATTTAGGCAATATTTCCAGACAATATATCCGTAATGTAAGCTAAGTGTCACATCTAGTATTAACATAAATATCGTTTCCTAATATTTAGGAAATATTGTGTGCTACTTGGGACTCCTACGGCACTGTCTTTAGCGTTCCATGGTATTGGACTTCCACCTATTAAAATAGGTTATTATACCTCTTGAGTATAAAACTTTTAGTCATGCTTTTTATTGGGTTTAAAACGATATTCCAACGATTATACCATGTATGTATCTCGTCTGTAGCACTTTAAAGAATTGAAATAGCAGTATTTAGATTATGATTGAGATATGATTGCTGTATCGTCAGGGAACATAGCCAACAAACAGTTTGGAGGTTCAAGAATATCGTGCATAAATATATTAAATGGTGGAGGCCCGAGTACAGATTCTTGGGAAGTCTCTGCTTGTATATTCTTAGTTTCTGATAGGATTGTATTGACCTTGCTTGCAAATAATCGTTCAGACAGGAAGGAGGAAATTATATTGATGATATAGTTAAATATTTCTAGCTGAATCATTTTATGGAGGAGCCCTTTATGCCAGACCTTGTCAAAGGCCTCGGCAACGTCTAAGAAGACTGATGTGGTATAGTTTTGTCCTTAAAACCTTTGGTTATAATTTCGTTTATTCTAAGAAGCTGATATATTATTGAGTATTTGGCTCTGAAGCCAAATTGAAATGCTGAAAGTATCAAATGCTGAGGTAAATAACTGTTAAGGCGTGCATATATAATTTTCTCGAAAAATATTGCTAAACTACAAATAAGACCAATGCGGCGATAAGATGTTGGATTACCTTTTGGTTTTCCAAGATTGTCGAAGAATATATTATTGGCATGTTTCCGTGTCCTGGGGAAATATCCTATAAAGAAACAAGCATTTAGTCCAGTCATTATACTTTTGTGGTTGCAAAAGGTTGCGGAGTTTTGAAACTTGGCAGGATTCTATGCTTGGTGGCCCTATGTATGACTCTAAGTTTGCGACCTCATGCGACTGCCGCTCGCTACTCCATCTTGGAAAAATGGCGGCCAAAATCAGTTTTTGGCATATAACTCGGTTCCTGTCGTTTTTAGAGAAAAAGTTGAAGAGGATAAAATTTACTACAAAAGCGTTTCTATAATTTTTTCTGTCAGACTAATACTTTTCGAGTTACAGGGCCGAACAAGAAGGCAAATTTTTAAAAATCTCGTATAAGTAGCATTTCCATGGTACTTTTTACCAATTATGTATAAGGTAGGCTACCTAAAGTAGTTTAGTGCGGTAAAGTAATAAAAACATAGGCTATCAACTCGTTTCCACACCGCTCAGGAAGTAGAGTTGAGCGGGGTGTTTTTTGTTTAACGTGGTATCCCCAGTAGGCCTAATCCACAGCCCAAACTTACATGTACGGTTTCTGCCGTTTTGTACTATGGGATGTGCCTGGTTTATTATATTCACTATCTGCTAAATCTTGTTTGTCTCCCGTCTCCTCCAGCACCCACTGCAATGTATCAAAGTCGTCATCAGCCTCGTTTGAGTCTTTGGGATCCGAATCCACTACCAATTCGGGATTGTTTTCACATGCTGTCCCGTTACAATATAGACACATCACTGAGAATTTTAAACTTGCTTTTTGACATCCATACGCTCTTGCACAGCCTTTTTTACATTTACAGGATATTCATTTTAAAATGGCGTCGGGGGTTACTTTTGACGTAGCCCTCAAAATGTGCAAGGAATGTGAATTATTGAAGAGAAAAGACCAAGAAATGTTGTTCAACTTCGATAGTAATTAACATTATATACTTGAATATGCAGCTAGCCCATTATACAATGAGATATTGCTATTATAAATATTAATAAAACATCTCTTCTGTATGAGTTAAAACTTTGCGTACTTCTGATTTTTACAGCTTACGAATTTCAGACTGAATTAAAACTTTGCGTACTTCTGATTTTTACAGCTTACGAATTTCAGACTATCAGTTTGAAGCATTTCTTCAAATGAAAAATAAAAGAGCACCTGGCGAAGACCGTATCACAAGTGAAATGGTGAAAATGGGAGGTGATACGCTTATATATGCCTTAAAAACCTCTTAAACCGCTGCCTAATAGAAGGGAAGATACCACGTGCTTGGAAACATTCAGAAGTTGTTTTGTTGTTTAAGAAAGGAGAAAGACCAACATAGAAAATTACCGTCCCATTAGCCTTCTCTCCCACCTTTATAAACTCTTTTCCAGAATTATAACCAATAGACTAACACAAAAATTGGATTCATACCAACCAAATGAACAGCTCGGGTTTCGAAAGGGCTTTAGTACGATAGATCACCTTCAGACAATCAGAATGCTCATAGAAAAGACTACAGAATACAACATTCCACTACATATTGCTTTTGTGGACTATCATAAAGCATTTGATACGATAGAAAAATGGTCCTTTCTAACAGCTATGAACAACGCACGCATTGACTCTAGATATTCTATGATACTTAAGGATATATATGAAGACTCCTCAATACATGTTAAGATTGACGACGACTTGAAAACAGATCTAATTAAATTGGAGAGAGGCGTACGTCAGGGTGATGTTACATCCCCTAAACTTTTCACTTTGGCTTTGGAGGATGTCTTTAAACACCTCAACTGGGAAAACTTTGGAATAAACATAGATGGAAGTCATTTAAACCACCTCCGCTTCGCCGATGACGTGGTCATCGTTAGTGACGATCTAAAACAATTACAAACCATGTTAGAACAACTAAACAACGCCTCCCAACAAATTGGTCTAAACATAAACTATAACAAAACAAAAATTATAAGTAAAAACATGGAAGTCGTCAACATACAAAACCATCAAATAGAATTTGTCAATGAGTACGTCTATCTAGGACATACTATCACCCTTGGAAAAGAAAACCAAACTCTAGAGATCAAGAGAAGAATCGCTCTAACATGGGCCGCCTTTGGAAAATTACGGCATATACTTACAAGCAAAGATATTCCAATCAATTTAAGGAAAAAAGTTTATAACAGCTGCATCCTCCCTGTAACAACTTATGGAATGGAAACTGTAGCCCTCACGAAAAAAAATGCCGAACAGCTGAGAATATCACAGCGAGCCATGGAAAGGGCAATGCTGGGCGTAAGCTTACGGGACAGAATACTCAACATAGAAGTTCGATGTAGATCAGCGGTCACAGATGTTATAGAAAGGATTGCACACTTGAAATGGCAATGGGCGGGACATATCGCGCGGCAGGACGTAGACAGGTGGACATATAAAATTATGCAATGGAGACCACGACAAACAAAAAGGAGTGTCGGTAGGCCCCCAAAAAGATGAGCCGATGATATTAAGCGAACCGCGGGAAAGAATTGGATTGGAGTAGCTCAGGACCGACAAGAATGGAAACTTATTGGAGACGCCTATGTCCAGGAGTGGACCACTCTAGGCTGAAGAAGAAGAAGAAGAAGAAGTTTGAAGCTGTTGGCGAGTCTGACATGTGTATATTTCAGTAGTTGTTTTGAATTTCATTCAGTGTTGCCAACCCGCACGATAGTTATGGGGGCGTACGATAATTCGGATCTGAGTACGATGTACGATACCTGGTGTGCTATACCTATACCCTTAAAATGTACGATAGTTTCGACACTCACTAAAAAGCGTTAGACGATCTTAAAATTTGTATATGAACTAAATTTATTGATAGAAACCAGATGCGTAGCTAGAGATCAGCGGGCCCTGTATCATAAACTGCCTCAGGGCGAACTCAATTTTTATTTTTTAACCAAACGAAATATAATTATAAAAACTAATTAAATAGTGAAATTTTATTACATATTTTTACTAACGGGCATATTACGTAAAAAGAAGTGTAAATCTTAGCTTACAGTTTACATATACCTACATACGTAAGGAACAAGCAGATGATAAATAACAAGAAATAAGGTTAAAATAAATAATAATTATTTACAGAGTTATTCTCCCAGCTTTTTTTGATAAGTTTTAATTTTGAAAAGCTTCTTTCTGCTATTGCTACCATTACAGAAATTGTCAAAAACAGCATTCAAGCAGTTGCTACCTCCGGAAAGTTTGGAACCATACTATTAAATTTTATTAATATACTTATATTCTTTAATTGTACGAATCTATTCAGGAGACTGCGGCTGGGCGACTGCGCCGGGGTCGAGCGCGTTTTATTAATGATTGGAGTGGGGGGGAGACAAACACCTTCCACCTATATAAACATAAATTCTTAAATGTGCTCTGCGCAAAAGTTTCGAAATTAAATTTATACCTATATATATTTTTTTGACAGCTTGGGTACTGATGCCCCCCCCCCCCTGGCTCGTGGGCCCTGTATCATTGATACAGCAGATATAGCAGTAGCTACGCCCTTGATAGAAACAATAGTGCAATGTGGAATACCAGATTCCAGACCCTATCCAGCTAATTTCTTGGCAAGGTGTTTATACAAACTTCCCCGTAACACCATACAGCGCCGTTGACATTAGATGCTTTCAGTGATATGTAGCACTATGTCATGTGTTTCAATAAACGAAAATAGATAAACATTATGTTATTTGAATATATGATTCCAAGGCTAATAACTACTATTGTAGTGCTGCGGTTGTACGATAGTTTGGACAAGAATACTTTCGTTTTGAGCGGTTGGTAGGGTTGGTACTATAGTTTTTCCTTCTGTGGTTGGCGACCCTGACTCCATTTGCCCTAACCAGTTTTAGGTCCAAATATTAAGTGCCCATTGCCCAGCATTATATTTTCACCCCATTCTCTGCATTAGTTGCTTCCTCTAGGTATTCAGTGTAAATGCAAATATTAGAACGGAGTTATAGGAAATTTGTAAACAAACATAACCAACTTGACCTAATTGAATTACGTTCTGTTTTCAGATATTGCATTTGATAAATCGGAACTAGGTATTAATTTTTATTGTAATCATGGAAGTAAAGCAGGAGTTAATTGATAATAATATGTGTAGTGCAATGGCCACCAGCTTACACGAAACACAGATAAAAGTTGAAGAAGATAACTTTGCAATGGACGTGAAGCAAGAATTACTCGATAATAGTTTATGTACTAGTACAACTGCCGGCAGCTTTCACGAATCGCAGATGAAAGTCGGAAAAAATAAAGTAATTACAAACTTACATGTACAAGATATCAGTGAAGACACTATCGACAATGCAGCTTATCTCGAATTGACTATTAAACAGGAGGAAGTTGATATAAAAGATGAAGTGCTTGCTACATGTGCAGCAAGTGGAAGCCTTTTAGAAGAACAGTTAGTTTGCAAGGTCTGTGGGTGTGCAGCAGAAGATGAGAGTAACTTCTCGAAGCATCTGATGAGTCATGCAAAAACATTTCACATATGTTCCATTTGTGAATACAAGACAGCAATAAAAAGTAGTTTAGTAAAACATATGAAAACACATACAGGTGAAAAACCTTATTCTTGTTCCATTTGCGAATATAAAACAGCACAGAAACGAAGCTTAGTTGTCCACATGAGGACACACACAGGAGAAAAACCTTATGGATGTTCCATTTGCGAATATAAAACAGCACAGAAACGAAGCTTAGTTGACCACATGAGGACACACACACGTGAAAAACCTTATGGATGTTCCATTTGCGAATATAAAGCAACAAAGAAACAAAGCTTAGTTGACCACATGATGAAACACACAGGAGAAAAACCTTATGGATGTTCCATATGCGAATATAAAACAGCACAGAAACGAAGCTTAGTTGACCACATGAGGACACACACAGGAGAAAAACCTTATTGCTGTTCCATTTGCGAATATAAAGCAACAAGGAAACAAAGTTTAGTTGACCACATGATGAAACACACAGGAGAAAAACCTTATTCCTGTTCCATTTGCAAATATAAAGTTAGTTCTAAAAGTGGTTTAATTAAGCATACGAGGACACATACAGTTGAAAAACCTTACTATTGTTGCATGTGCGAATATAAAGCAGCAGTGAAAGGTACTTTAGTCAGGCACATGAAGACACATACTAGAGAAAGACCTTATTTCTGTTCCATATGCGAATATAAAGCTACTTTTAAAAGTAGTTTAATTACGCATATGAAGAATCATACAGGAGAAAAACCTTATGAATGTTCAATCTGCGAATATAAAGCAGCACAGAAACAAAGCTTAGTTAACCACATGAGGAAACACACAGGAGAAAAACCTTATAGATATTCAATTTGCGAATATAAAGCTACTGTTAAATGTAGTTTATTTCACCATATGAAGAATCATACAGGAGAAAAACCTTATGCATGTTCAATCTGCGAATATAAAACAGCAATAAAAAGATGTTTAATTTCTCATATGAGGACACATACCAAAAAACCGTATTCATGCGATATTTGCAATTATGAAGATACACACAAACAGACAGTAGTTAAACATATGGCCACACACACAAGGTAATAATCTTATTCACGACGCAACAAAAATATCTTATTGGTTTTCTATGTGGTAGTATAGAGCAGCACCGAACTTTACTTTAGCAACACATTTCAAGACATAGAAGAATAACATTGTGGAGAATTATACACAGAAGAGGTATTTCGTGAGACACATGAAGACATACAGCAGAAAAAATATAAGTATCGAAGAACAGAATACTATTTGTGTATTGTACGTGAATTTAAACCACCACCAACACAATTTATTTAAGTATGTTTGACGTGGGTAGCACTGTAAATTTCTGCAATCTAATAAAACAAAGCTTTGTAGTCAAAAATGATATTTATTATTATTTTGAAAATATTCGCCTTTAAACTCTATACATTTACACATTATCTTATTTATAGTCTACGCAACAACCAAGGTCCTGATTAGTTGTAAATTTTGTGCAGTGTATTCCTGTATTTCAAAATGTTTCTCTTTCTATATCGCAAAAATTAAACTGCCCTTTAATTGTAACATTATATGTAATAAAAATTTTTGTTCCACAATGTAGATTCACAAGTTATTTCCCATTTTACAGTTTCACAAGTTAAGTTGTAAGTAGAAAGGTTAAGCGAATGTGATAGTCATTATCTTAAGCTCGACAGTGAATAGTATACAGGGTGTAGGAAAAATTGATTTTTCTTGATACATTATTAAGGAGCATTTCCAAGGTGTGGGTGTTAACTTGTTTAATTACATGCTTAAAGCTAATTCGAATCAACATCCGTAGTTCCACAGCCCAAGGTAGGTCTTGACATTCTCTAGTTTAAGTCGCCATCCGTCTTGATCTGTTGCTCCACCGATTTTCTTTATAACTTATCCACTCCTTCCTTCCACCGCAACTTAAGTCTGTCCCTCTCCCATTTGCTGACTGGTTCGGCGTTAAATATCTTTTTGGAAGGATAGTTGTCATTGGCTCTTAACTATGTACCATGCCCATCTTAAGCGGCTAAGTTTGAAGTGATTATGTGTCAATGCTGCCACTTTCTATTTTCACATACTGTCCCAAGTATTCAAAGATGAATCTTTCAAACATTAGAAGTAATGTTTCATCCTTGCTATTGATTCTCTAAGTTTCAGAGCTTTGTGTAAGTACTGGCAAGATAAGGGTCATATATTATGTACTTGGTCTCTGACTCTGTTGACCTTGAGGCCATAAACTGTGTTAGCTATGATATTCCTAATTCTTCAAATATTGGCACGCTATAAGAGCATACTTGAGGGCCCGCCAGATAGACACAGTGAAGACGGCGTGCAGTTCCTTAGAAGATGTTATTACCAAATATGAGCGCCAACAAGTCTTTAAACAGAAATATGTTCATATATGTTATATACATATAAACCCAAGTAATCGCAGCAGGCAATCTTTCAATATGTGAAATACAAAAGGTAGCAGTAACGATATCAGACACTTAAAAAACATATTTAATTAGCATTAAAGTCACATAAACTATAGCCAGTACATAAAACTATCCACACAAGCCAGTACTCGAGATGTCAGAACATTAATTAAACAAAAGGTGCACCCCAAAATGGCATTTTATACTAATAATTAACACAATTAAATAAGCAGTTTAAGGTCATACAATTTATATGTAAACTACAGACTGAGAACAGATTTAAGATGCTAGGCAATTAAATAATGAGCTACAAGCGATCTTACTTTAATTTCTCTGCGTTAATACACCTGAAGCAGAATGAACGGGTTAATAGCCAATTTAGAATCGGCTGAGTCTTGAAGGAAATCAACCGGGTGTGTCGATTTGGGATTGCACCACCTGAAGGTCAGAACGCTACGCCAAGAAGGCATAATTCCACAACTTTGATGGAGCTTTCGGCAATGCAGTTCATTTGGTCGTAATTTACTTATTTGACAGACCAGGCATTCTTACAGCTATGCTGCAGCAGATTAGGGTGCTTGCAGAAATCGTCAGGTCGCAAGCGAAATATAACTGCAAAATGGCGATGAAAATCGCAGTCAAATGGGTCTCACAGGACGAGGGGAACGCACGCTTTCCAAATCAGACCTTCGAACCTCCGGGGGAAAAAGCTAGAAACGCAGTACGCAATTAGCTAAATACCAAACGCTATTCAAAAGTAAAAATGGAATTAAACACTCAGCCTGTTAGAACAGGCTTTTCTGGGAAACAGCAATTACATGCTTCTTGCTAATTCGAGGCCACCCACGGAAAAGAACGCTATTCCAGTCGCAACAAGTCGTTTGGTATCTCGAAAAACCGAAAAAAGATGCATGACAAGGATTTCAACGCATAACCAAATACGTGAGCGTCAGAAAAACATTCTAGCTAAGCTTTCTGGTATAGCAGATAACAATTATCGGCACATACGCTCCAAATAAATAAACTTATATACCACCAAATTTTTGCCACAAAATAAATTCTAACGTTAAATACGCTTTTTAATGTAATCGTTTCCTAATTGATTTTCAGGCCTATGCCATCTGCAGCTGCTGCAAATGTGGTAAATATTTTCTTTGATTTTCTTAGGGATCTTGTAATGTTTACATCATCTTTGCGACAGTTTGTAGAGAATTGTTTCCCTATTTTTTAGCTCTGATTCCCTGGTTATCTTCTACACCGTTAAGTTAAACCCGAGGTATGCTAGCGAGTCTCCTTGCCTCAAGCCTCTCCTAGTCTCGAAGAGCCCAGAAGTCTCATTTTAAATTTCAACCAGGCCTGGTACCACTTTAGCTATTGTCATTTTGGGTAAATCAATGAGTTCATCAGATATTGCTAGTTTATCTATTGCTTCATAGAGTTTTTCTGATGATGTTGTCGTAAGCAGCCATAAAAGCACTGTAGCACTGTACATGTGGAAGACATCGCCGTTCAATTTATTGTTTTTTTTTCTAAAATTTGTCAAACGATGAAAATTAGATTCACAGATGATGGGCTTGGCTTAAATGCAATCAGATATTCTCTCAGGATGGCTTCCATGTACGGGCTGAGGCGATCAAATAGGACATTGGACAAGATCTTGCATACGGTGTGTAACAGTGTGATGTCTCGGTGATATTTGCATTCGAATTACTTGCCATTTTTATGTCGTAATCATGTAAATTGGGATGAAGAATGGGTCACCGTTCTATTCACAGATAAAAGCCGATTTGCTCTACACAGTGTCAGCAGGCCAGTTCGTGTATGAAGAGAACATAATGGACCGTTAGATTATACAAATGACATATAAGGGTGGCTCCATATTGGTTTGGGGGGGGGGGGGGGTCAAACAGACCCTACCGATCTTTACGTGTGCCAGAAACGTATGCAGCTGCTGTTTAAGCACATAACACTATTTCTGATCTTGTGAGTAACTATCGTTACGTTCTAGAACAAAATTTTCGATATTTGGATGTGAATATAATTCCTTTAATTTTGAGCAAATCGTCAATCGTCATCTCTTAAATTTTGGACATAGGCTAATAGGACCTTCTGCCATACTAACTATATAGTCATTGACTATTATCGATTTAGTACAAGTTAACTTGATTTTCTTCACTTGTCAAATAAAATCATTTAGAAATGGTAGTTCATTTGCTTAAGTTATGTCGTTCGTTTTAAGTATAAAAAGCCACCAACATCAATCATTAGCATTGATACTGAAGTCATAAAATAGTATTAAGCTCTTTCTGGTAGATATTTAATAATAATAATAATAATAAATTGTCTTTATTTTCCCCATACAGACATTGTAGAATTTAAAAATATAGAAAATTAAAAACAAGAATAGCAAAATAGCTTATTAAGTATATTAATTTATAAACTAAAATAACAAATTTATGCATAGCGTACCGTATAAGGGAAAATCGCTAGACGAAGTTAAACAGTTGCTGCTCTTTTACTGAACCTAGGTGTTATTAAATTTATTTGACAAGAATCGCCATGCAGTTGAGTCCAACACATGTAAAAGTTTGTTACTATAATGAGATATGAAGGTTAATCAGGTACATATAAAAAGAAAAATTATGGAAAAACTATGATTGCGACTGTAAGGTGAACAGAAACCGTTTGTATCGTTGTTTAAAGGTTTTAATGCTCAAAGCACTATATTGTTTGGGAATTTTATTGTAAATTAAGCATATTTGGTATTTAAAAGCAGATTTAAAATTTCAGTATTGTACTTTGGAGTTGTTAGCAGACCCCTAGACCGAACATTGACCTTATGAACATCGGATCTATAAGTAATTTTCGTAGATAAATATTTTGGGTACCCTGTATTGATGATTGTATGAAACAAGCTAGCAAAATGGTGGTAACGTCTATTGTGCATGTTTAACCAGTTCACATCATTGAGTTTGTGAGAAATTCTCATGTATTTGCGTATGCCGAATATGAACCTAAGGCAGGAATTTTGCACCCGTTGTAGTCTATTTTTATCCACTACGCTTAAACAAGGTCCATATACAACATCACAAAAACTCAAAGGAGATAGTACAAGTGATTCGCATAGCATAGCTTTAATTTCAATAGTTAGTAAATGCCTGTGTGGGTACAAAACTTTTAAACTTGCATAAGCAGATTTAAGTAATTTGGATACATGTTGTGTAAAATTTAATTCATTATCAATTGTAAGACCAAGATTATTAATTGTGTCAACCAGTTCAACTGGACTACCATCGACCACAATAGAAATGTCAGGTAGGACTAATTGTTTTAAGTACTTTGGTTCGATATAAATTTGCAGAAGCTTTAGAAGCATGGATAATTAGTGAGTGTTCATAAGACTGACAATATTCACAAGGTCTTCATTAAGACGTTGGCAGGCAAGCTGTACTTCACTAGGCTTAAAAGATATATAGATTTGGGTGTCATCAGCGTATTGATGACATCTACAAAATTTCAGAACTTTACTCAAATTTAACGTGTAAATAGTATACGACAATGGCCCTAATATGGAACCTTGAGCTACACCTGCTTCTACCGGCAATGCTGTTGACATATCATCAGCAACTTTAACAATTTGAGTTCTATTACCAAGGTAACTTTGAAAAAGTCTTATTAGCACTGACTCAAAGCCTATGTATTTTAAGATAGACAAAAGCGTAGTGTGATTAAGCGTGTCAAACGCTTTGCTGTAGTCCAGGCACACAAGCAAAGTTAATTCATGCTGATCAGTGTTATTTAGAATATCATCAGTGATGTCCAGCAACGACGTGGAGCAGCTGTGACTCGGTCGAAAACCGGACTGTGTGTCAGGTAATACATTGGTTTTTTCAAGATAATGCCTAATCTGATCACTCATCACTCTTTCCAGAATCTTGGAAGCTGCTGATAAGATGCTGATGGGGCGAAGGTGTTTAAAATCTTCAGGTGCTTTAACCTTTGGCACCGGTGTTACAATCGCCTTTTCCCAAATTTCAGGAAATACTCCTTCTAATAAACAACAGTTTATAATACGGCAAAAAACGGTATTACGTGCGGACAACAGAGTTTAATTATGTTTACGTTTAAACCATCTGTCCCAGCAGCATTTGTTTTGATCGCTTTGATAGCATTATATACCACAACCTCATCAACTATCATTATTAGTTTTCGGGACAGAGTTGACAAAGAAATTGTTTATTTCATCAGGATTTCTAAGTGACATTGGAATTTCGGTTTTCGGTTTAGCATGTATGTTAAAGGTATTTAATTTTTTCCACAGTTCTTTGTCTCCTTTATTTTTTAGTTTATACTGAACAAAATTTAAAAATATTATATTCTCTTCCTAAATGTAATTTGTAGTACGCTTATTATCGATGATTTTTTATGAATCATGAGTTATAATACCAAAGGTGAAAATAAAACGAGTTCATAGGATAAGCATACGAGTATTTCCCGTGATAATGCAACACCCCATAGGGCTAATATTGTATTAAACCAATTGGAGAAAGGTCATATCCAACATTTATCTCTTCCACCGATATCGCCGAACCTGAATAGCATCGAAAACGTTTGGAGTATGTTGGAAAAGGTGCTCCGTAACTACCTGTCAAATATTTGGGTGTGATTTTAGACACCAAATTGACATTCAAACACCATATGGAACATTTTACAAGCAAGGGCTACAGAGCATTCTGGACCTGAAGAAGAATGTTTGGAAAAACATGGGGACTGTCACCAAAAATGGTATACTGGCGCTTCACAAGAGTCATTATACCGACGATAACTTATGCAGCCTTGGTATGGTGGGACGAGGCAAGCAATATTAAAAATAAAAACTGGCTCAGCAAAATACAAAGAATGGCCTGCATTGGAATAACGGGGGCAATGTCAACAACCCCGACAACCGCGTTAGAAGTCCTGCTAAACCTTTCCCCATTACACCTAAGGGTAGACGCGGAAGCGAGACTAGGGGCATACAGGCTGAAAATACAAGGGCATGATCGCTATCCTGGCCATCGGGGATACCATACCGAAATCTTTAATCGATTACGTGAAAACCTCATCCTGCAGATGAAGCCCGACAAAATAAAGACATCTTACCAGTTCCAAAAACCGTTCGAAATGTATCTTCCAGAGCGGGAAGAGTGGCACGAGGAAGAAGTCCTAACCAAACTAAAGGGAGAAGTCTGGTACACAGACGGATCAAGAACAGAAAATGGAACAGGTCTAGGCATTTATGGCACGGGACCAGGAAATGCAATAAGCATAAACCTGGGGCAATTTACAACAGTATTCCAGACCGAGATAACAGCAATTCTAACCTGCGCTCAATTAATGATGCAGAGATCCTACAAAGGCAGGAGAATACATATCCTGACCGACAGCCAAGCAGCTTTAAAAGCGCTGTCATCCAACCAGTTCAACTCAGAGCTGGTATATGAATGGCACAGAAAACTGGTTCAACTGGGAGAATACAACAAACTTAGCCTGTTGTGGGTCCCAGGTCACCAGGGAATAATAGACAACCAAAAAGCAGATAAATTTGCAAAATCAGCCAGCACAATCCAGCTGATAGGACCAGAGCCTACCTGTAACATAGCTTATAGCATGATCAGGAAGCAAACTAGAAGCTGGTTACGAGATAAACATCGCAAATTCTGGCACGACTACCATAAAGCAAGGCACTCCAGAAACTTCATAGGGGAATCGTCCAAGAAAGCGACACTGGCACTCCTGAAAAATGTAAAGGAGAAAATAAAACACATAACAAGCATAACTACAGGACACTGACATGGATTCTCTCATGTGCGCTCAACCTGAATAGACGTGCTGTAGTGGTGCGCTGTGCTAGTTTATTGTGCTAATCAGTTTATTCGTTCTTACAATAAAATGCCTGATACTGCAAGACAAACAAGATCTGCTGCCGAAGAAGAAAATTTAATTCAAAGAATTGTTGAAAAAGTTCTTGAAGCACCCACGTTTTTGGACCGGCTTTTTGAACAATTTAAATCTAAAATGCAAGTTCATATCCGAAACGAAGTAAAGTCCTACACCGACAAAATACAGAAGTTGGAGAATCGTTTAGCTGTCGTAGAAACTGAGTCTCTTCAACGTGTCGACGATCTTGAGCAATACACACGATCAAACAGTTTGCGGTTTTTTGGAGTTCTAGACGAAGAAGGTGAATCCACGGACGAGCTCATTAGTAAAATTTGTAACGAGAAACTGCGTTTGGATGTTCCCATCTCTTCAATTGACTGCAGCCATCGTCTCCCTGGGAAAAAATCTGGACATCATGCCATCATAGTAAAATTTGTAAGCAGGAATACCAAAAACCTGGTGTACATTAATAAAAAGCTTCTGAAGGGGACGAAAATGGTCATTAAGGAAGATCTCACAAAAAGAAGAATGGAATTATTAAAGGCCGCTGGAATTAAATTTGGTATTCGCAATGTGTGGTCTTATAATGGCAAAATTCTCACAAAAGTCGATAACAAAATTATAAAAATTTCGAGTCTTTCCGATTTATAGTTCAGTAAAACCACTTATCAAACCAACCATACAGCAATATAACTGTGAAAATATAAATACATATTTTCTGCTATCACTGCGCTTCTATCTTGGGTGAACTTATTTAGAGAATTTTTAGTGTACTTATTTTGTCTACATATCATTATTTGCACATTTATGTTTTCATTTCAAGTAACTGTTAATTTATTTGCTACTAATTTGTTGAAAATTTATTGTTCTCCTACTTAGTTTAATTAGTTAAATAAGTTAATTGTTTGGTACGTTTAATTTGTTTAATTCTCTGTGTTTTGAATTTTAATTTTGATTATGAGGTTCGATATACAAGTTTAACTTAATTTTCTCACTTTACGAGTGCTATTTATTTATAATTACTGTCATTTTGCGCTGTCTTGCTTCGCTTTTATTTTGCCCGATAGTCACTTCTAATTTTTTGTAATGCATTCAGATTTAAATTTAAATTGTTTTCATATTAACTGCCGTTCACTAGTTAATAATTTTTCTGATTTTAGGGAGCATGTCCTTAATAATTCATTTGATGTGCTAGCTGTTACCGAAACCTGGTTAACTGACGTTATTGAGGACGAGGATGTTTTTGTACGTGGATTTAATATAATACGGAGAGACCGACTGGCCAGAGGCGGAGGAGTTGCATTTTATCTCGCATCATCATTACGTTATACTGTCATTGATACCTGCATTGATATCGAACAGTTATGGTTGAGTATTACCTTCCAGGGTCGCAAATATGCATTTGGGGTGGTATACAATCCACATCAAAAATTTTATCGTGATTTTATAAATGTTTTGGAGTCGACTTTGTCTGTGATATTGCCGGATGTTGAGGCTGTCTTTTGCTTCGGTGATTTTAACATAGATTTACTTAATGTTAACACTGCAGCTTCTGCTTGTATTATGGACTTTTTTGAAACTTTCGGATTCTCTCAGTTAATTACCGAACCGACTCGTGTAACAGAAACCACTAGTACACTTATTGATTTCATACTAACTTCTAAAACGGAAATCGTAATTTCCTCTTCTGTTGTACCAGTAAATGGTAATTTTGATCATTATTCGGTATGCTGTAGTATTAATTTGCCAAACTTAAAAAACAAACAACCTATTTTTAAAACATGTAGAAGTTTCAGACATTTTAATTATATTGAATTTGATTATGCTTTGCGTTCTATTCCATGGAATAATATTTATTATATAAATAATATAGATGACAAAGTCAAGTTCTTTAACGAAAATGTATTAACCTTATTAGATTTGTTTGCTCCAGAAAAAACACTTCGGATTACTAAAGCATCTGCTCCATGGCTAACTAATACACTTAAGGACATGATGTTGTTAAGAGATCAGGCGTTACATAAATTCAAAAAATCGAAAAATCCTAATCATTTTAATTTTTATAAGCAACTGCGGAATCAAGTTGTAAGTGCCGTTAGAAGAGAAAAAATCTGGTGTGATACACTCACACAACTTCCTTTTACAGTGTTCTTATAATTAGTCAAAAATTTCATTTTTAATTTTTAGCCATTTGTCAAAAATTTTCAAAAATTACAAATACTACAAAAACGGTACAACATAGAGCGTTAGTTGAAGAGACAAATTTTCTCTAGAATTTTAAGGTGAATTCAAAAATGTAATAATATACCGGGTGTTTTATTTAAAATAGGAGTTAATAAAAAAAATAGAAAAAAAAACAAAAGAACCCCACTTTAGAAGTATTCAACTGGAAAATCACCTATTTCACATCAAAACACATTAAAAATGTAGTGAAAATGTAAAGTTTAAAAAAAATCGTTAGAGCCGTTTTTGAAAAAATCGAAAAAAACTGAAAAATCACAAGAGTAAACACCTACTTCCGGTTATGCGATTTTCTTCAAAAGCTTGCTGTCTCATCTACATAGTATACAAAACTTATATATGAAGTTTCAACGCCATACCTCTTTTCGTTTTTGAGATATTCTGTTCACAGACAGACACACAGACACACAGACAGACAGACAGACAGACCAATGAAAAAAAATATGTTTTTTGGGATCAGGGGACTCTAAAACGTGAAGATCTGTTGAAAACTCAATTTCGAATTTTTGGGGTGAATCCAATACTTCCTTTATAGTAAAAGGAAGTAAAAAAGGCATACTTTAATTCTGTATTTACTGAGAACACGCGATTGTTTTGGAAAAACCTAAAAGAACTCAACATTTCGAAAAAAACGGTTCGAGCAGACTTACCTCCTGAATTATCTGATAGTAACAAATTAAATAATTATTTTGTTGACTCTATACCTCAAATTTCGACGAATTCTGATAATATTCGTACTTTTTACTCTACTAATGTTAAAAATTCTATTAATTCATATTTTGTTTTTAAATCTGTAAATGAATTGGAAGTACTAAAAATTATATCTTCCATTAAAACTAACGCGATTGGTCATGACGGCATAGGTATTACTGTTATTAAATTTTCTGTCCCTTTTCTTCTGCCTGTCATAACTCATCTCGTTAATTATTGTTTAAACAATTCTGTTTTTCCAAAAGCCTGGAAATATGCTATTATTAATCCTATCCCTAAAATAAATAGTTCTAAAACTTTTAAAGATCTGAGGCCAATCAGTATTTTACCAGCAATGTCAAAAATTATCGAAAGGATCATTGAGCAACAACTCCGTGAACATATAGATTCAAATAAAATACTACCTGTTACTCAGTCGGGTTTCAGAAAAGGACATAGTTGTGCCACTGCTCTTTTAAATATTGTCGATGATCTGGTTTATGCTACTGATTCTGGCAAAGTCACTGTGCTTATTCTCTTAGATTATTCAAAAGCTTTCGACACAATTGAGCACAAAACTTTGTTATCGATTTTACACTATATTGGTCTAAAACCCGATGCAGTTTCCTTATTGTCGAATTATTTATGTGGGCGGTTACAAGCTGTCAGAGTTGGCAACCATATATCCAACTTTATAGTTAATAATAGAGGAGTGCCCCAAGGTTCAATTCTTGGTCCACTTTTGTTCACGATTTACGTTTCTCATTTTTCTTCTGCGATTGTTTCTTGTAATTCTCATTTTTATGCTGATGATTCGCAGATTTATTTTTCTTTTCATGCTGCAAACCCACATTTAGCAAATTCATTTATTAATAAAGATTTGGAACGTCTCTCTATCATTTCTCAACAGCATTCATTAAAGCTTAATGCTAATAAATCGTCTGTAATATATTTTGGAAAGAAAAAAGATATTGAATTTGCGAAACTTCATGTACAAGTCAAAATTTTCGACAATTTATTACCAGTTGTTGAAACTATAAAAAACTTAGGATTAATTTTGGATTCCTCGCTACGTTTTAAGCAACATGTCTCTAAATGTTTGCAGAAAGCTTATTGCAATCTGCGATCTATATACCAAAACCGACATGTTTTGAGCACCGGGGTAAAGGCTACATTATGCCGTAGTTTGGTTTTATCACAGATGGACTATTGCGACGTAGTATACGATTCATGTCTTGATTATCAGGATAAAGCTAGGATTCAAAAACTACAGAATGCCTGTTTGCGACTTATTTATGGTATACGTAAATATGACAGGATAACTTATAAACTTAAAGATGCTGGGTGGTTAAATATGATCAACAGGCGACTCTTTCATCGCTCCGTCTTGTATTATAAAATTCTGCTATTTAAGACTCCACCGTACTTATATAACAAAATCTCATTTCGTATAGATGTGCATAATTTGAATTTGAGGTTTAGGGGTAATATCACTGTTCCATTACGTTACAGTGAATTTGGAAAACGACGTTATCTATATAACATTGCGAAATGGTTTGGTGACTTGCCCGTACACCTCAAAGTACAAACACTATCTTTATCCTCGTTTAGGTGCCAGCTTAGCAAAACACTTCATTCAAGACAAATTTAACGTGTTCCCCTATTTTATTTTATTTTATTTCATTTTTTTTAATGCGTTGTGGTTTTCGAGCAACAGTGAAGGCAAAGCCAGACTATAGTTTTAGTATTGTGTGTTTTTGTTGTTTTCGCAACGTAGGGCTGAATCTCGCCCTCCATATATTTTTTCTTTTATTATTAATGATTGAATATAGGTGTTTTTTATTTTTTTTTATGTAAATTGTGATCCAGTGTTGATATGTGTAAATAAAAACCATATTATTATTATTATTATTATATGAACAAACATATGCACACAATAGGAGTGTCAACAAACACAGACTGTAGATTCTGCGAAGGGGAGGACGAGACTCCAATCCACTGGATATGCGAGTTCGAGGAACTCATAACTCTGCGACATAAACACTTTTTGGAAACAACAATCGAACCCGAACTGCTGATAAACACCTCACTAAACGCACTAGTAAGCTTTTTTGAGGGCATCGGAATACCTCCGTGAGGCAAGGTGAAGCACTGGGATGTGCACAATAGGTCTTTTAGGCCGCAGTGCAAAAAGGGGGACCAATCCCAACCAGAAGTATATATAATAACTACCTACCAGCTCCAGAAGGACTACGGGATTAAAGACAAATATTGTCAGATATGTGCGACACTTTGGATTAAAATCTCATAGACAGCGCCATTTTAAGAGTTCCCGGGCGGCTTTATTTCCAAAAATCGCCGGCAATCTGGTAGGGGCTTCGTTTTACTGATTTGATTAGTAACTGCACTCGACTGTTTAAATGGGGTTTTAACAGTATTTTTCCGTACGAAATACCAGGTACTTTTCGTTTCTTCTTGCTTCTTTAGAGTAAACCCTGTTAGATCATGTCTGGTTCAAGAGCATTCATTGCTGAATGTTTGGGCCATCTCGGTTCAGCACGCTTTCACATATCCGTGAGCACAGCTAGCGGCCCGCTTCCCTTTACTGCCTTCAAAGGAGCTAAGTTTAGACACAGTATAGTAGCCCATTGACATGTTGCAGCCTGTCCCGAAATTTCCCGGCGTACTTTATTCGCGCCTGTGCATACTTCGCAGAGCAAACGTTGCGTAACCCCTTGCTTTTTCATTGAAATTTCAAACCTACGGGTGGAACAAAAAAACACCGCGAATATAAGACAGAGCTAAACGCTCGAATAGCAGTCTTGATTTCCCCGCTAACGTTTGGCTGCAAAACTTCATTTTGTACCAGCGCTTAAATAAGCTCAAACATGTTTTTCTTGTGGGCCCCGGCGGCCTGCCGTCTGATGAATGAAACTTGGTCAAACCTACATCTGTGTGAGTTCTTCCGCCCCGGTGGTAGAGTTAGTTAGAGCGTTTGCAGAGTTGCTATAGGAATATGAGGTCATAGAATGCCGTAGCGTCGTAGATTTAACTCTTTCGCAACCAGATTAGGGATATATAAGAGTCCAGGTAATTAGAATAAATCGCATATAATAGTATATTAAAGAACTAGTTTGAAAAACTAGACGCAAAGCCTAGAGTTTTTCAACGGACGAGTGCGACTGGTGGCCTTATGAAACGTGTTCTTTATACTATTGTTAGGTTTTTACGTTCGGGCTATTTAAAAATTATACGACGCTTCTTGCATTAAACATTTATTTACAACGAGTAAATTATTTACAAACACACGAATTACTTAAACTACGAACTATTTCTAACAACGATACACTATTTATTTATATGCGCTGGATTAAACATCAATTAATTTATGTGGCTATTTATTCACAACTTAAACATTAAGGATTTATATGGTTATATATACGGGTTCATTTATATTAAGCGCTTCGAGTCTGATGAGAACTGCCGGAGAACTCGATGAGAACTGAACTGTCTATCCGACGGCGCGTATTTATATGGCCGAATAGTTTCCTTCTAGAACAATCCAGACTTTGCTCGTATGTTTGGCATTCGCGTGTGTTGACCCCGAGCGCGTTCCCGAAAGCGTGAGTCATCCCTTGCATCTGGCTGCAAGGTCGGTTCTCGAGGCGTCTGGAACATGACTCATCTGCCTGCAGCTGGCTCCAAGACCGTCTCGGCGGCGGTGACTCATAAGTCTGCAGCTGCCTGATCGCCAGGCCGTTACACTGCCCCCACCTTAGGTCGTTCTGTCCCAGAACGAGTTGCGTCGGGTGCCTGCCACTCGCTGTTGTGGGGGTTTGATGGCGGTATTTACAGGCGGTGCCCTTCTTGCACACGGACTGGTTGAAGAAGTAGCAGTCCACCGTGGGCTCAATGCTTCGCGACGGGCTGCAACAGCAGACCTCGATCTGGATACCGGTCCGGTCGAAGACTACTTCCAGCATGCTGCGTACGACCCTCCAGTTCAACGAATCCAGGCCGCATCCTAATTTCGGCACCGCTTGCCGGGTTTCGCCGTTCTTCACCATCTGCTCCTTAAGGTCCAGAAGAGCAGACCAGAGTTCCTGGTAACTAGGTTTTTCGTACGACAACCTTTTCGTCACCAGGTAATAAACGGAGCTGTTGCCTTCCTTCAGCTGCAAAGTTCTGCCAACCTGAGGTGCCTGCTCTCGCAGCTGGTCTAACCGGCCAAACTTCTCCCGGAAAGCAGCGGCGATCCTCCTAGACATCCGGAGGTCCTGGGCGACGCAGTGTGCCAGGGAATACTGCCGCAGGGTGTCGAACAAGTCACGCTGCACCTCTGTAGTGACTCCGAATCGCGCAGTCTTCGTACCCCCATAAGCAGCCATAAACTCCTGAAAGGAGGTTCCTCCGGTCCCTAGTTGTCTCAGGGGTTGCTCCGTGATAACCTCCACTTCCTCATTGGTTCCGGCATATGGGGCCAACCGATTGAAGTGCACCACCCTGCACTTTCCTCGAGGAGGTTTCTGGATTCGGTGTACCACGTCATTCAGTCGAGCAACTACAGTGTAGGGGTCTTCCCAGTTCCTTTGGAGCTTGGGGGAGAGACCACGACGCCTCTGGGGTTACTAAGCCATACCAAATCGTTAGGCTGGAAACCACCGGCCTCAGCGCGGGCATCATAACGGTCCTTCATTCGGTCGTTGGCACCCTGAATGTTTCGGCGTACGGCGTCGTAGATCTCTTCCATCCTCTTCTTTAGGTTTCCCACGTAGTCCTCGCCGGCCGTTTCTTCGCCAGGCTTTCTTCCAAATTTGAGGTCACATGGCAATCGCAGCTCGCGCCCAAGGAGTACTGCGGCTGGGGTGTGATTGTCTCTTGTACTGCCGATCGGTAGGCCATTAGAAACAGGTGAATGTACTGGTCCCAGTCACGCTGATGCTCGGAAACCACCTTGGGCAGATGCTTCCCCATGGTTCGGTTCATCCTTTCCACCATGCCCTCCGATTGAGGATGGAGGGCAGTGGTCCGGGTTGAAGGTTTAGTTACAAATAGAGTATATTTTATTTCTTCCCTACACACCCCTGTATCTTCCTTATTTATTTTCCAACAGAATTAATTTTATATCAATTATTATACTAGGGGTTATTATCGCAATTTTTAAATAATTTTACTGCAAATTAGTAATGTACTCTCATCAAAAATAAATACAGGAAATTCAATAATTGTAGTAGAAAGATATTATTAAAGAAGTTGCTTACAATCACAAAAATTGTCGAGTATCAATTGTGATGGAAACAATTTTATTGCTAATAATTTATTTATAATATAATGTAAGTGAATTAAAATTTGATTGCCTTGTTAATTGCATTTTTCTAGTTTTTGCAATTTCTTTATCGAAATAAGCTGCTTCTAAAGGGTGGTATAATCGACCCACAGCGTTGCAGCTTCCCTCCTATATAACTAGCTCTAAAAGTAGTAGTTCAAAATGGGAGCCGTGAACCATATATGTATTATACATACATTGCTAGTACGGCCTGGAAACGGTCGAAAAAATTACGGCGCCGACATAATCTCACTCTGAGTATAAAGCATGCCTGAGAATTCAAACTCCGCCTATAGAAGCGAATTTTAAACTTGATTACATATACCGGGTGTCAACGAATTTATTAGACAAGTCATAACTTCTAGAGTATTAGGTGTATCAAAATGAGATTTGGTATAGGGAGAGGAGAGTTTTGGTATTATGCATCATGGCTATCCATGGCACACTTGACAATAGTAAATAAATTATTATCCAGTTATTTTGCTTAGAAATATTTAATTTATGAGCTTATTTTTAATCCAATCCCAAATAAATTAGTATCGTTAGATTCGCCAAAAAATCCTCTTTTCGAAATGTGTTTGTAAAAAAAGGGTTGCCATTTGAAAAAAAATAGTTAGACACGAAAATGTGATTTTGCCAACTTGTCTTATTCCTATCTATCATACCAGTTACTAAAACTTTGCAATTGTAATTTTTTGACATCATCTGATGTCCTTAGATTATTTTGCGTCCGATCATGGCCACCTAGATGCAATATTAAATAGGCTCTTAAAAAATCAAGTAGGCTTAAAAACTTTTAAAAATGTCACATTCTGATTCAGAATTGTCTCAGAAATCTAAAAATGTAAAAATATACAGGGTGTTCCATTTAAAAATTCGAAATCGGAGCCATTTCCGGTGAAACCGCAAGTGACCGGAAAGTGAAAAAGGCTGAAACTCTCCTCTCCCTATACCATTTACCTATACCAAATCTCATTTTGATACACCTAATACTTTAGAAGTTATGACTTGTCTAATAATTTCGTTGACACCCTGTATGTATTATACATATATTGCTAGAAGTCTTTCAGTTTGTAAAGTACACCGCGTCATAGATGCGCAGAACGCTAGATACGTCTGGACGAGTCCATTACGTTCAACAAGGTGATTTCCGCTGTTGTATTCAGTTCATTGCCGTTCGTCATGTCATTTTGTTAAATGTTTCCGTGACTATTAACTCGTTAATAATATCAAAAAGGGGTTTGGGCGAGCACCTTACAGTCTTGTAGCTACATGACGCATTGGGGTTAGTGATTTACTTCCGTAGCGCCATATTCGAACTTTCTCAGGTCGCACGCGTGTTCAAGCGCCTTTGGCCTGCACCCTCTGCCAGATTCCCAGCTGTTGTCTAAAATGCGGCCACGACCAAATGGCGAAGTTCCATGCACAGCTTTGGCAAAAATTCACAGCAAAACGGGCAAATTTAGTAATAATGTCTCGCGCGGGATGGAGCGTGTGACGCACGGCGAGTCCTCCCGCGGCGGAAAGCGTTTAGGAGAGGGCGGCCACGCGAGCTTCTGGTAGAGCTTGTACTTCTTATGACATGCTAATTTATTTAGCATTTGAAACCAAAAATAAATCAGCATGAAAAATTTTCCTTTAAAATGGGAATTTTAATTTGCCCCCCTAAAAATACCCATTGCTACGCCACTGATACCTTCTATTGGCGCAGAACTGTAGCCACGCCTATGTACTTCTTGCTTTGAAGCCACTCTAGTAGGGCCTCGGAACGCCCGAAAACTTTACGGCGCCGACATAGTTTCACTTAGAGTATAACGCGTCTCGTGCGCATGCGTGAGAATTCGAACTCCGCCTTTAGAAGCGAATTTTAAACTTGACCACTTCCCCATTGGGCGGACGACGCCGCCGCGCTTGCACACAGCTCACCGTATACATGAAGGAGTTGGTTGTGTGTCTCACTTCCTTCGTGAGCTTCCCACTCATGCCGCTAGCAATATAGTAAGTATTACATACCGGGTGTCCACTTCCAAACTGGAACACATGGATTTAGCATTGTATTTAACAGTTTCATGAATTCCTGTTCGCCAATTCAACCTACAGAAAATGTTTTGGTATAATTTTAAAGAGAAAAATATTGCGCATCTAATGGTACCAAAAATGTAATTATTTCTGTCAATTTTCATTGAATAATATCAATCAAAAGTTTTCATGTTTTTTAAATATGAGTTGCCTTGACTTAAAAACAGTTGACAGCTATACTCAAATAATTTGTTATTTGATGACATTCAGAGTTAGTTCAGTAGTTTTTACTTTATAAAATCAACGATTACTAGAACAGAGAGTTTTTATAAAAATAACTTTTTTTAACGAAAAATCATATTGAAAGTTTTACTTTTTTTAACGCAAAAATCGTGAAAAAGTGTCCACTTTTTTTAACTATTTTATTGAAATGTCAATTTGACAGTTGTCAATTCCGAAGTACTATTTGACTAAATTTCGACCAAGAGATCACGACGCAAAAAAACTACGTGTACAACACGTTTTGAAAGTCCTTTTTTCTTTCATTTGCTTGATTAACTTGGGCTTCGCTCTAGTTATCAAACTGCAAGTTCATGAAAAAAAGTATGACTTTCAAAACTAGTTGCCCAAATTACTATATTAGCATTATTGCTATTCATAAACAGTTTCACAATTAATGAACAATAATTCTTATGGTTAAAAGATACCTATTACAATGAGCTTTGCGGAGAAGGAGAGATTTGTTTCAATGCACGACCTACCTCATTAATCAAAAGTTCTAAATAAGTGTTAGAATTTAAATTTCCAACAATTTCAAACGGTCGATAATTTTGGTATTATACTTAAATCCCAGCCCAAATATTAATTTTTTTAGGGTAATTGGGTCTTCTACACAGATTAATTCTTAGTTTATCTTGCAATATTTACTATTTTGCACATTGGGTTCGTTATTTAAAATAAAAGTACATTCATCCGTGAAACATATTGATGACAAAAAACGACGATCTTGATTGGCATGTTCTTGCATTCCTTTGCAAAATACATTTCTACTTTGTTTGTCTGGTTCAAATATTTCCTGATGACATTGTGGTTTGCATGGATCCATGGATGATATCTGTGCTTCTTCAATGTCTTAGATACCGCCGACTTTGACGAATTTAATTCACGACCAATTTGTATTTTGGGTCAATATTGATCAATTTCAAAACACCTTCCAATTCCCTGCCATCTGCACCAACATACCTGCGATTACCTTTATTAAAATTTCAGTATTGAAATTTTTATGAAAGCCAAAAATAATAAACATTAACCACCTATAGCTCCTGATTCTACTGAAATATTAAAACTTTCTTCAAATTTCCGGACATATCTGTGTAATGTAGATGCAGACTGTATTGGACTGTTATCAAATTTTACGAAAAACAAATCTTTCACTCTATGCAAACTAACCCCACTGTAATATGTTTTTATGATAGAAACTCTGTCTTCGTTCGAGTAATCGTTCATTTTATAAAGTAAAAATTACTGAACTAACTCTGAATGTCATCAGATAACAAATTAATTTGAGTATAGCTGTCAACTGTTTTCAAGTCACGGCAACTCATATTTAAAAAACATGAAAACTTTTTATTAATATTCAATGAAAATTGACAAAAATAATTTAATTTTGGATACCATTAGATGCGCAATAATTTTGTCTTTCCATGGATACCAAAACATTTTTTGTAGGTTGAATTGGCGAGCAGGAATCCATAAAACTGTTAAAAACAATGTTAAATCCCTATGTTCCAGTTTGAAAGTGGACACCTGGTATAAACTTGATTACCTCCCCAACGCGCGAACGACGCCGACGCGCTTGCGCACAGCTCATCATATACATTGAAGAGTTGGTTGTCTGTCTCACTTAAATCGTGACCCCCCAACTCATAGCCGCTAGCAATATAGTTCTTTAAATATATACCGTAAACAGCAGGATTACCTAGAAGCCTAGAACCATATATGCCTAGAACGGAGTTATAGGAAGTTTGTAAACAAACATAACCAAATTGGCCTAATTGAATTACGTTCTGTTTTCAGATATTACATTTGATAAATCCTTACTAGGTATTCATTTTTATTAAAACAATGGAAGTCAAGCAGGAGTTCGTTGATAATAATATGTTCAGTGCAATGTTCACCAGCTTACACGAAACACAGATCAAAGTTGAAGAAGATAACTTTACAATGGACGCGAAGCAGGATTTACTCGATAATAGTTTTTGTAGTTCAACTGCTGGCAGCTTACACGAATCGCAGATGAAAGTCAGAGAAAATAAAGTAATCACAAACTTACATGTACAAGATATCAGTGAAGGCACTATCGACAACGCAGCTTATCTCCAACTGACTATTAAACAGGAGGAAATTGATATAAAAGATGAACCGCTTGCTGCATGTGCAGCAAGTGGAAGCATTTTAGAAGAACAATTAGTTTGCAAGGTCTGTGGGTGTGAAACAGAAGATGAGAGTAATTTCTCGAAGCATATGATGACTCATGCAAAAACATTTCACATATGTTCCATTTGTCAGTACAAGACAGCAATAAAAAGTAGATTAGTAATACATATGAGGACCCATACAGGTGAAAAACCTTATTCTTGTTCCATTTGCGAATATCAAGCAGCACAGAAACAAAGCTTAGTTGTCCACATGAGGACACACACAGGCGAAAAACCTTATGGATGTTCCATTTGCCAATATAAAACAGCACAGAAACGAAGCTTAGTTGACCACATGAGGACACACACACGTGAAAAACCTTATTGCTGTTCCATTTGCGATTATAAAGCTATTTCTAAAACTACTTTAATTAAACATATGAAGAATCATACAGGAGAAAAACCTTATGCATGTTCCATGTGCGAATATAAAGCAGCACAGAAACCAAACTTAGTTGACCACATGAGGACACACACTGGAGAAAAACCTTATGGCTGTTCCATTTGCGAATACAAAGCTACTTCTAAAAGTTGTTTAATCAACCATATGAAGAATCATACAAGAGAAAAACCTTATAGCTGTTCCATTTGCCAATATAAAGCTACTACTAAAAGCAGTTTAATTAAGCATATGAAGAATCATACAGGAGAAAAACAGTTTGCATGTTCAATCTGCGAATATAAAGCAGCACAGAAACAACATTTAATTTCTCATATAAGAACACATACAGGTGAAAAACCTTATTCCTGTTCCATGTGCGAATATAAAGCAGCAGTAAAAAGTATTTTAGTTGCTCATATGAGGACACATACCAAAAAACCGTATTCATGCGATATTTGCAATTATGAAGATACACACAAACAGACAGTAGTTAAACATATGTTTACACATACAAGGTAATAATCTTATTCACGACTCAACAGAAATATCTTATTGGTTTTCTATTTGGTAGTATAGAACAGCACCGAACGTTACTTTAGCAACACATTGTGTAGAATTACACAGAAGAGGTACCTATTTCGTGAGACACATGAAGACATACAGTGGAGAAAATGTTAGTAAATATCGAAGGGCTGAATACTATTCGTGTGTTGTACGTGAATTTAAAGCACCACCACACATAATTTATTTAGGTGTGTTGTACGAGTAGCACTGTAACTTTCTGCAATCTAATAAAACAAAGTTTTGTAGTCAAAAATTATATTTATTATTATTTTGAAAATATTTGCCTCTAAACACTATACATTTACGCATTATCTTACTTATAGCCTATGCAGCAACCAAGGTGCCTGATAAATTGTAAATTTTGTGTAGTGTATCCCTGTATTTTAACTGTAATATTTATGTACCTAATAAAATTTGTTGTTCCACAATGTAGATTCACAAGTTATTTCCCATTGTACAGTTCCACAAGTTAAGTTGTAAGAAGAAAAGTTAAGCGAATGTGAGTCATTATCTTAAGCCAGATAGTGAAGAGTGCATAGTATACAGGGTGTAGGAAAAATTGATTTTTCTTGATACATTAGTAAGGAGCAGTTCCAAGGTGTGGTCGTTAACTGTTTAATTAAATGCTTAAAGCTAATTCGAATCATCATCGCTAGTTCCATAGCCCAAGTTAGTTCTTGACATTCTCTAGTTTAGATCGCCATCCGTCTTGATCTGTTGTTCCACCGATTTACCTTATATCTTCATCCACTCCTTACTTCCATCTCAACTTAGGTCTTACCCTCTCCCGTTTACTGACTGGTTCGGCATTAAATATCATTTTGGGAGGATAGTTGTTATTGGTTCTATACTAAATTTCAAATAAGAATGCAGTACATGGCGCTCTGAACTCAAACTCAATTTTATACCAGGAAAATATGTTTGTGTGACTTCTTGTTTTACAATAATTTCGTTCTATTAATTCAAATAAAAGTTGTAGGCCAGCTTCTTTTATCCACTATTTATCGGTTTGCCTATTATATTTTTAGTATTCATACCCAATGTCAAGTTGACAATTTTGAAAAAATATAAAATTTTTAGATGTTGGCCAGTCGATAAGTCGTTTAAAATGGCTGTTAGCGGGAGCAATTCCGGACAAGCTGAAATTAATTTTAATCTGATTTCGTGTTAAGAAATCTCTCTTAAAATTGCACCTTCTAGAAAGCCCGGATTTGACCGCCGTCTTGAAAAAAAGGGCAACAAATTAATTTTCTTTTCATTATTTGTAAATATCTCGGTTAGTATCAACTTTAGAGTGAAATTGTTACGATTTATTTGCGTCGCCATCTAATTTCGCAGTCTGTAGTATGCAGAGTCGGGCAGTATCTAGATACTTTGTATCTAAGATACTTGTTACATATCTATCCGTCTTTGTGAAAAGTATCTACTGATACAAAATTATCAGCCTCAGATACATAAAAGGTTTATTTGCAGATGAATGCGTTTCAAACCTGTCCGGCTGTCAACCTTTTCGAAGGCCAGGCTTCATGCCTGGGGTCAATAGCCTTGCCCTTTTCTTTGCAGAGAGGGCGTCAGTCACCCGGCCTTTAATCCCCTGGCCAGGCTGCCGTTATTCTTTCGTGTGACTTTGAGGAGTGCCGAACTCAATTTGATAAGCACTAAAAAAGTATTTGTATCTGTATCCGTGGACCATTCACAAAAGTATCTGTATCTTGTATCTAAGATACCGGAATTATGAAAGTATCTGTATCTGTACTCCAGATACTTTTTAAAAGTATTTTGCCCAACCCTGGTAGTATGCATTTATGCACGTTGCTCTGTTGCGCATCTGTTCGCACGATTGTCTGTGAGCCCGCCGTTTTGTATTTCCCGCCCTGCGCCACGCCCATTTGCGGCCTCGCGGAGATTATCCAAGTTCTGGCTTTTCTTTCGGCGACGCGTCCTTTTCCGATCTGGTCTACGAAGCGAAGAACATGCAGTGGTAAAATTAGAATTTCGGAGGTTTAATTTTGAGGGCTGCTGTGAGTTCGCTATGGTAACACCATTCTAGAGTCGTCGGGAATCGAACTCGAGTCGGCCGCCTGATAGTCAAGCATTTTCTCGGTAGGCCATCCGCTCGCCGTATTATTTGTTATCGCTACCACCAATATTTGATGTGGAAGAAATGCAGGTCAATCATTAGCTAAGATCACAATATTTCTAAATATTTAGAAGTTCTGTAACATCAATAAACCATACCTACGTTTTTGTTTAACATTTTTCAGCAATAATAATTATTGTTGGAAGCTTATCTTGTGTGTATCTTCACAAAAGAATCGTCTGCGATGAGATGTATTAATATAAATCAGACTAGCAGTCCAGTGAGACAAATGTCTCATTTAATAAAACAAAAAAGACCGTTTTGCAAAGAGAACGCGTATTCACCACACGTACGTATATGACGTCATTGTTGGTAGCAAACTACCAGTCGCATTCGCCTTGATAAAATTTGCCTAGAATCTAACCTAAAAAGTTAGGATTAGGATAATTATTAAGATAATAATTAGTGTTAGAGACTGAAATTCGGTTCCTGACCTGACATGACCATTCCAAACATATAACTTTAATAACTTTTTTCTTTATCTCTTACGGTTTGGCGGCTGAAACAGCGTCCCAGACAGACAAAACAGCGTCCCGGACAGACACGTCTATTAGATATAGGATACTAACGACTTAGGTGAAGAGTAAATTTCGTAATCAACCCTGAACTAAACATAGGCAAAGGTTAATTTCCAAGGAAAGTCACCACCTAGCTTCGGCGAAAATGATTTAAGATTACACTTTGGGGGCAAAAATCTAAATCTAGAGTGAAAAGCATTCCATTACATCATTGGCTCAAATATCGAAAATAGGGTTGGTTATGAATGTAGGTATCTCCAGAATTTTGTAGTGCGCGACGTTATTAATAAAATGTTTCGAAACATCGTTGCATTAATGGAAACTGGACAAATTTTTATTAGTCTCTGGATATGAACGTTAAGAACACAGCGTAATGTCATCCAAGATATACAGAACACAGAACCACTCCTGTTGGGGGAAAGACAACAGTCACCGCACCCAACGTTTTCCTTATTCCTACCAAGTAAAACTCGCACAGAGGCAAACAACTATTTGGTAGTGGTTGTGAGGAAATCCAACACTTTAAAATGCCTTTGATACAGCAAAATGTCATATTCATAATATCGGGTAGTAAGTACTCGACAATCAATGTAACGTATACAGCAGCTTAATCAAGGTGTCGATTAAGTTTATTATAGAACTGCTGACTCTTTGATAGTTTTTAAGGAGTTGATAATTCAAATCAGAAAGGAATTAAAAGATAATTTTGTTAAAAACGTAGTCAATAAAGAGATATTTTATAAACTTTTTTATTGTCTTAGGAAGAGTAACAAAATTATATAAAAGATGCTAGTGCACAGTTAGGCTTCGTGCAAAAAAATTGCACAATAAATATACGTGTGGAATAAAATTGTAGGTGTGTTAGTTATAATTTACCCTTGTTTATGATTGGAATAACATGAAATATAAAAAGCAATAAAGCACAGTAGTCTTCTCCACGTACATTTATTTAAATTGGCGACATGTTTCGAACTTAGACTGGTTTCATCTTCAGGCCAAAATGATCATTTACAGAAGCATATGGTTAACAATAGTGTACATAATAAAGAAAGTAACTTACTGGTAATATAAACCACTTGTACATTTGTAGGTTAAGTTGAGGTTAGGTTAAACGTTGAAGACGAGGTAGCAATGAAATTCACAAAACACAGTGGAGAAGAAAAAAATTTAATTAACCAGCAAATTACGTTATAAAGATAATTATACTGGTTAGTACATCGCAATATAAAAATTTTAAAATTAAATATACGGTACCCCCCACCCAAGAAAAGCGCCCTTCCGTGCTCTCCAAGAATACTTCGACACTCAGCATCACTCCGTTTCGCTAATACAATGAAATCTTATGAACCAGTTATTTATAAAAAAAAACAAACAAAACATTTTTTTGCCGACGACCATACCTCAAAAGTTGATATTGCCTTCATTTTCGGAGGACCTATAGTATGAAAACGATCCAAGACTTTAGGAAGGTTCCTGGCGACCGGAATCGTGTACACATACGAACATACATACCCCGCACAGCACGTTTAGGCACCCCCCAATACGAGGGAGGGATCTAGTGGGCTGGGGTCTTCACCAAAAGATACGCACAGCCGAGACCGAGATTTGGTACAGTGGGTTCATTAGTCGGTTGGCACGAATTTTAGAGATATTTGACTCAGAGTGGTTTTCGATATGAGGGAATTTCAATGCTTCGTACACTTCGTGTCGAAGTAAAAAAGTTAAGTGCAAACTGACATTGGGGACGTCAGTTGCAAGCATATATGTAATACTTCTATATGTCGTGTTCCTATTCTTATTCAAGCGCTGTATGCTAGCGTTCACCAGAGCCAGTAGATATAGAGAGTACCGCCATTTTTTGATCCGTGAAAATGCCGCCATCGCCGCCATTTTTGTTCCCACCAGCAATGACTGATTGAGTTATGTCTAAATTTTCACTTGAAATTGGCAAGACTGTAAGTCTATGTCAAATTCGAGGTTATCAGGTTATGTTTTCCATCAGTTTGTGTCAAATAACAAACAAAACCTAACCTACTAACCTCGAATTTGACATAGACTTACAGTCTTGCCAATTTTAAGTAAAATTTCGGATTGCCAATAAATGTCACGTTGACGGAATTGTGTTACAAAACCTCAAAGTGACGCATATGACAAAGGAACAAACATGGCGGACGTGGCGGTACTCTCTATATCTACTGGCTCTGGCGTTCACTACAGTGACTATGCGTTCACGAAAGAAGTGAGACAGAATGAGTGCAAGTTCCTGCCTTTGCGCATGCGCTAATCTCCGCCCGTAACTTCGGTAATAAAACGTGGCTCATGAATGAAATCGCCTTCGCTTCGGCGTCGGATACACGTACCACGCGGATCGTATTTCTGGCAGCCAAACAAAATTAGCGCTTGCGCATTACGCACAAACCCCAATCATTCTGTCTTTCAATTTTCTCTGCCACCCTCTTTCTTCATCACGCCATATAGAAGTATTACATATATGGTTACAAGAATGGCTTAAGTAACTAGAAACCAGGTCAAAAATCTCTAGATTCAGTGACACTGAAAATTACCAGAGAAGGTCAAAAAATAAAAGAACAAAAAAGAAAACCACAAATGGCAAGAAATCAGCAAAAGACAAAACAACTATTTAATGTTCACGAAAATATAATTGGTATCAAAATCCGTGACTTCATTGAGTCTATATTCGTTATTATTGGACATAATTTTAAAAATTTCGAATAAATTCAACAACCTACCTTTGTTGCTATATGCAAAATTTTCGAATCTTTATTAGGATCAAAGTTGTGGTTGTGTTCCAAAATGTGATTAGCAAAAGCTGATTTATTAAGTTGGTCGATATTAAAGTTGTTGTTTCTAATACAAGCTGAATGTCCTTTGAATCTTTTTTTGAAAGTACGTCCAGTGTGACCAATGTAAAAACAGTTGCAAGACGAACAGTCAAGACGATAGACACCAGATCTTTCTAATAAAGGGGTAGGGTCTTTACTGCTTCGTATCAAACCACCTCCACTATTAGCGTGATGGATCACCTTCTTATATATGAAAAATAATTTTGAACATAACTTCACTTTAATTTCGGAGGCTTTTACATCCATTGTCATTATGTAACAAACGACTTCCGCGATTGGACCATGTCAGTATTGAGGTCGAAGAACTCAACGTTTCGCCCACATTCGTAAGGGGCTTCATCAAGAGGAAAAGCAAAAGAGCACGGTAATTCCACATATAAACCACGCCAGAGGCGAAATTCTCTTGGAAGGGAAGGGATAGAAGAGCACGGTAACTGAACCTGCAAACCACGCCTGAGGCGAAACTCTCCTAACGATCGGAAGGAGAAAGGCGAGAATTTATAGGCAAATGCCGTCGCGGTTCAGCAAGTGCCGTCACGGTTCAGTGACGGTGGGCGGGGCTTAGGAATTAGCACTTTCCACATAGAAGGGAAAATCCTTCGTCCCGATTGAGATTGTGAGGGTCTTTGTAAATCTCAATGCCTTCGCGAATCTTTCTGCTAAAGAAGAAGGGGGATTTGCAGATAATGGAAGTTTCATCAAAAAGGATCTTAAGGCCGGTATCTTGTTGGTGTTCAGCGATGGCTGATGATGAAACGAGACCCGACTTGAAACAGCGCTGGTGCTCAGAGATGCGAGTTTTCACCGAACGACCTGTTTCACCAATGTATACAGCATTACAAGAGCAAGGGACTCTATAAACACCATTAGATGACATAGTGTTTAATTTATCTTTAGGTGCAGGAAGAACCTGTGAGATTTTGCTCGCGGACTAGTGTAAAATCCCGCACTTGCATTTCAAATACGCGCGCTTTCCCACATCTTTTATTTCAAAAATTAGCAATTCCGCGCTCCCTTTTCAAATTCAAATACCGAAGCGGTGTCAACCTCACGGGGGCTTCGGTCGCAGTGGGGTTGTTTTCAAAATTAATATGAAGCCGTTGTTCGTATGCTTTTTGTAATGCATTTCGTAGTGAGTCGGCATACGAAGCTACGTATAATCACTCACAGCAACTACGCGGTGGAGGGATTATAGCTTTCCGTTGTATCTATATTATTTTTTCCAATTATAAATCTTTAAATTCTTCACATAAAAAAATTAATTTTAAAATTAAGCTTGGTATGCGACGTTTTGAAAAATATTTTTAAAAAATTTAAAAACTTATTTTTAGCTAAAGTTAAGGAAAAATATGTGTTTGCTGGCTTTGAGATTGTTGAGTTAGCTAAAACTAACACACTAAAAAATTCATAGAAATCTTACTTAATTTTCGAAAAATAGCACTTTTTGGATTTTGACAATTTTGAAAAACGCCATTTTCTAAATAAGTAAAAATTACTTGGTATATATGATAGAGGCTAGATAGGTTTTTAGACAAGCACAATTTATTGACGTAAGAAGTTTTTTTGAAAAATCAAAAATCAAAATATTTCCCATATGATGCCGACTTTTTTGCGGTCACTGTATTATACAGGGTGTTTTAAAATTGCAGAGAACAAATATAAGGGCGTTATTCAGCAGCAAAAAATAAGGAAAAAACTGTTATAAACATGTCTTAAAATCATTCATTTCAAAGATATCCTTGATCAAAGAATTAAATACAGCAATTCGTTTTTAAAACGTTTAGATTTAGTAGGCTGGTGTTTTATTTTCATTATCTGTTTGTTTTACTTATAACTGCCAGAATTATTATGAGTGACTCAGAAGAAAGGGATTACTTTGAAAAGTGACTATACATTTTACTTTAAAGAAAGAAAAGAAAACAAATAAACCTGAAATAATTTATTTTGGAACGCGTGCTTGTTATTTTTCTACTATTTACGCCCACATATTGTATATAAACCAAAAAACGTGTGTTGGAACAGAACAGCAGCTTACTAAATCATAAAGGTTTGAAAAAGGAATTGCTATCTTTAATTCTTTGATCAGGTATATCTTTGAAATAAATCATTTTAGGACATATGATCATTAGAGTTTTTTATTTGTTCTGTGCAATTTCGAAACACCTTGTATAATCGTAAGAAAACGTTGTATTTTAAAAAAGAAAAAAATAATCTAATTAATATGAAAGAATTTGAAATGTATGAGATTTGGCTCATATTGACGTGTTGGTTATGAAAAGGGGAATAAATATATAAATCTCATATTAAATACTGGTCACCCTATCCTGCCTTGATACAAATGTGACGAACAGAGCTTCGACGTATTTGTGAGTAAAGTGCGTGAGTATTAAAATAAATGCTTTAAAAAAATGAAATCGTGAAATAAATATACTAATTGCGTAAGTTACGTTTGTATATAGTCTAATAATGATAAGTAACAGGAACATTAAAAAAATGAGGGGAATTAGTTTTTGCGTCTGTTTTGACACAAACTGACACAAAACCTAACCTGCTAACCTCGAATTTGACATAGACTTACAGTGCCACCAATGACATGTAAACAGAAAGGTTGGGTGATACACCTGCGAGAAACATAAAAGCAAAAAAATTACTAGGATTTAATTTAAAATTTCCCGCTCTTTCTTCACTCTTTAACACTCACTCTGTAGGTACTACTACTTGTGTCTAACTAACCTCAATTCCGATTTTCCGGCCTACATTTATTGTCCACCATGGTACCTACACTATTGTGATATTTTTTTAACGAATAAATGCTTTGCACCTCTGTTGTATGTACCTATCTATTATTAAGACATTATTAAATCCAAGGGCTACATTGAAAACTATCCTTTATCTAATAGACTTGTCCGTCCGTCCGTCCGGGACGCTGTTTCAGCAGCCAAACCGTAAGAGATACAGAAAAAAGTTATTAAAGTTATATGTTTGGAATGGTCATGTCAGCTCAGGAACCAAATTTCAGTCACGTGACACTTCCGGTTTTCGAGAAATCACAAAAAAGACCGTTTTTCAAATAGAACGCGTATTAAATAAAAATGTTTCAGCAGCCAAACGGAGCTGCGACCCTCTGCGCCTTAAAACGTCGATCGGTTAGGCAACCACTTTGACACCTTCCAGGTCTGGGTACAGTTTTTATTTAATACGCGTTTTATTTGAAAAACGGTCTTTTTTGTTTTTTTAAATGAGACATTTGTATCACTGGATTGCTTGTTTTTAATAATAGGTTTCAAAATTACTTGGATTCTGACCCTTATTTAAGATATACTTTCCCAACTAGTTGCAAAGAATTCAACATCATCACATCTAATGAACAGAAATCATATTTAAAGGAAATGTGCAAAAGTTTCCTTATAAATGTGGCTAAGGGGTGAGAAATCGTTTACCTGATAATGTGTCTGTTCTCGAAATAATGAGTTTGTTTCGTGCGTTGGAAAGTTTGAAACAAGTTAAAATGCCTGTTACTGAAATTGTTAAAGAAGTCGTAGAATTGTAGGTACAGTTGTTATTAAAATTGAAAATCAATGGAACGAATAATCTAAATAATATTAACTGGATCAATGTAGATAATACTCGTAGTTCTTCTTCCAAATTCTAATGCACTTAAATTTGGACTTAAACGACTATGCACAAGCACAAGCAAAATGTATAGGTAAGTAATGTAAAGACAACGAGATGTTCAACTTAAATAGTGATTAACATTATGTACTTGAATATGTTTCTGGCCCGTTATGTATTGAGATATTGTTATTATGCATTTTAATCAAACTTAGCTATTCTGCGTGACTTAAAACAGCTTACGGATTTCAGACTTTCAGTTTGAAGCTGTTGGCGACATTGACGTGTATATTCCAGTAGTTGATTTGAATTCCATTTGTCATAACCAATCTTGAGTTGCAAATATTAAGTGTTTTATTCTTGCCCATTGCCCAGCATTATGTTTGCTGCCCATACTTAGTATTAGTTGCTTCTTCAAGGTATTTAATGAAAGTACAAATATTAGACTGGGATTATAGGAAGTTTGTAAATATACATAACCAACTTAACCTAATTGAATTCTGTTCTGTTTTCAGATAATGGATATGATAATAGCTATTTACTATACAAGTGGGATAACAGCATCATTAATATACGTGTGTGTAAGTTACAAACGAGTGCGTAGCACGAGTTATGTAAGCACACAAGGGGTGTAGTCGAGGGGAACGCGGGGGAACGGCGTTCCCCCACTGGTTTTTTGTTAAGTTAAAAAAAATAAAGAACGAATTTATGGCATTTACTTATTAGCACAAACAATTTGATAATTATTCATTCCAGTGTCATTTAAATATAGGCTAGTGGTATATGTTATTGTTTAGAAATATCACGTCAAACATGACTTGCTACTTGCTATGCATATGCAAAGTATTAAAAACAGTTTGAATTAGAAAGTTGTAGGTTTGATATTTATATATTGAGGCTACGAAACTGGCAACATCGTAATACGGAAAAATTGCACCAGAAAACATCAAAACGCATATTTTTGCACCTATACTTTTAAAAATTTCCGGAAGAGAACCCCCGGACCTCCCTTTTCCTGGGGGATATTCCATACCCCTCAGAAGTCTAGCGTTCCCCCACTGGCAGATTTGCCACTACATCACTGATTATCACACATGTATTGTACAAAATTTTATCTACGACTGCCTAAAATTGAGAAAAGTGCATTAAGAGAAATGTCAGATCTGTCATTTTTAAAAATATTTTAGTAGGCAAATGTCATTATGTCATTCATTTGACACTATTTCAGTTACGTAATGAAGTCATTACACAGCTCAGTTGCGTAATGAAACCATTACATAACTGAGTGGTGTAATGAGCTTCATTACCTGACTGAAATAGTGTCAAATGAGTGACGTAATGCGTTACTTATCCCACTGGAGTAGATAAATCCAATTTATTAATTTTTGTTATAACAATGGAAGTAAAGCAGGAATTACTTGATAATAATTTCTGTAGTACAATGGCCACCAGCTTATGTGAATCACAGATAAAAGTTAAAGAAGATAAAGTAGATGCACACTTTACAATGGACGTGAAGCAGGAATTACTCGATAATCATTTGTGTAGTACAATTGTCGGCAGCTTACACAAATCACAGATGAAAGTCGAAGAAAATAAAGTAGTCACAAACTTGCATGTACAAAAGATCAGTGGAGGCACTAATGACAACGCAGCTTATCACGAATTGACTGTTAAACAGGAGGAAATTGATATAAAAGATGAAGTGCTTGCTACATGTGCAGCAAGTAGAAGTATTTTGGAAGAACAGTTAGTTTGAAAGGTCTGTTGGTGTGATGCAGAAGCTGAGAGTAATTTCTCTAAACATATGATGACTCGTGCGAATAAATTATGCTGTTGTTCCATTTTTGGATACATGACGGCACAAAAAAGTAGTTTAGAAAAACATATGGGGACACATACAGGTGAGAAACCTTATTGCTGTTCCAAGTACGAATATAAAGCAGCACAGAAACAACAGTTAGAGGGGCATATGAGAACACATACGGGCGAAAAACCTTAACCTTGTTCTATTTGCAAGTATAAAGGTGCAGAAAAACTATCTTTGGTTTTTCATATGAGGAAACATACAGGTGAAAAACCTTATCCCTGTTCAAATTGCGAATACGAACCAGCAAAAAAAAGTTCTTAGTTTCTCATATGAGGAAACATACTAAAAAACCGTGTTCATGTGGCATTTGCAATTATGAATATACACACAAACAGACAGTAGTTAAACATATAGCCACACACCAAAGCTAATAATATTATTCACGATGAAACAAAAATAACTTATTTGTTTTCTCGTGGGTAGTATAGAGCAGCACCGAATGTTACTTTAGCAACATATTTCAAGTCTGTTGCATTATATAATGTAGATACAACTACGTTTGAAAGAAGGATATAAATTTAAACCTAAGAGTATTGAATTCTGTAAAAATAGAAATAAAAGGAACTGAAATTAAAGTAAGTCAAAATAACAAAGATAATATTGAAAAGATATGAATCACGTCATATAATAAAAAAAATATTGGAAAATTGAACAACAGTGGGAAAACGTGACAATGATGTGTTACCATCAAACTTTATATCTTATAACTTAATATATGTATCAACCAAGGTTCCTAATTAGTTGTAAAGTTTGTGCTGTGTATCCCTGTATTTCAAAATGTTTGTGTATTGTAAAAATTAAACTGCCATTTAATTGTAACTGTAATATTATATATAATAAAAATTTTGGTACGACAATGTAGATTCACAAGTTATTTCCCATTTTACAGTTCCACAAGTTAAGTTGTAAGAAGAAAGGTTAACCAAACTGTGATGGTCATTATCTTACAGTCGACAGTACTGAGTAGTATAATAGTCAATAGCCAATCAAATGGAGGCCAAATGAAATTTTAAAATTTGAAAAAAATATTGAGAATCGTTGAAAACGTGCAAATAGAGAAATCTTTGAACTACTTACTGCACAACATCGCCACTGATTTTTGGCTTATTTAAACGAATGTTTAGCTGAGAATTAAGTTCGCATTGAAATTGAACCTAACTTACCCTCAAAGCGAATCTCGACTGCAAAGCAAAGTGCAGAAGAATGAGCTGCTGACATGGACGTAGCCACGAAGGGGCAGGGTTGAGCGGTTGCCCAACCCTAAATATGTTTAAAGAGCAAAAGACAGTTGATTTATAATCATTATTACAATGCACATTTAAAAAGAAACGAAATTATAATGGGTTATACACATATTCTAGATAAAAACAAATGAGGAAGAAGCACGTTCATACGACTCAATCCACTGTATACCGTACCATCGTGCTGTACAAGTTACAAGAACACGGGTAATTTGTTTTGGGATAAATCCCACTCCTCAGATCGTATAGATGGCAATAGCATGGTTCAAAACTAATGAAAAAATAATAAATAGAAATATTTTCAATTTGAAAGACCAAATTCAAAGAGCGCCAGTTAATGGTTAAGTATATAATGCACCTACAAGCTGCATCATGATATTCATAGCGTAGTAACCAAAATCTTCAATCACATTTGTTCCCTAACAGGCAGTTCTACATAATCTAGATGTAGATGTAAATACATGCCAAATATCAAACAAGCACATTTGTCTCGCTTCCAATATCTGTGCGTGTATGTGTGCCTTCTGTTCCGAGAGAAAAAGGACAAAAGCCTGTCATGATACTTGAAAATTTTATAAAATACCCAAAATTATTTTATGTAATGTTAAAACTCGGGTGAAACTGTGGTACAATCAGTGGAAGGATACATAACAATGTCAGAAGACAATTTTAGCGGACTATGGCTGCCAAATGTACACAAAAAAATACTGGGAAAAAGGAAGGAACTAGAAGATGAAGACATAGAAAGATCTGCAGCAGATTTACGAAAACTGATATTAATTTAAGTTATAAATATTTTGTAACACTTAAGAAATGAAGTAAAACTATAATAATAATATCAGTTAATTGTTAACTGGAATCCTGACTTTGTCTTTGGCTGCTGATGAAGCTAAATACATCGCAATTCAAGAAATTGGATGATGTTTATTAAGTAATTATTGATACAGCAGTAAAGAAAATAAAACAGCTTTTTATCTTCAATGAAGAACATGTGAAGAACATTGCACAATTGAACCCAAGAAATTTCAAGAACCTCATGAGTGCTGAAACGTCTTAGTGACGGTCATATGCTTTGAAATTGGCTGTGTTGCTATAAAGAGCTACTTTATTGCTGCAAACAGTACTTTATAACGCAGTCGTACGTAAACACATTTGCGGTCTCATTATCGAATGCAAATCTGATCTGATCAAATTAAATTTAGTGGCGCCAGAAGGCAAAAGCGAAACTCAGGTGAGTCAGTAATTACGAGACAAGCCAATGTAACGCCTGTGAGTTAAATAAAAAGGCCGTCGAAACGACTTTTTAAAAAACACTTTTTATTTTACAACGGCAATGCTACACGCTGGAGCTCAAAGGCACAATCAGACAATTTGTAAAACAATGGATTACTTCAATTAATGATGATTTCAACGTTCTTCACTGCCGATTTAAAAAAATAGTAGTTTGTATACCAGGGCACTGAAGTTTAGCTTTTTATCAAGAATGTAGATTTAGTTGCCAAGGGCCGTAGGGCCAAGGCAAACAAATTACTTGAGGGTGAGGAGTACATCATTTTTTTTCAATCGTAGAACTGCAACATTTTAACCAAATTTTCTAGGTTATGTCGACATCGGTTGACGTTCACCTATCGCCTAGAGCCCTTTATAATACAAGCAGACGCATGTCGCACAAGTTGCATAAATCTTGCATCACAGTACTTTCGCGTTTACATGTTGGTGGCCATGGTGCAACCAAAACATAACCCTACAACGTCAAACAGTTCACTCCTTGTGGGTTATATTATCTATGCTCGCTGTTCAAGCTTCTAACCTTGTGTTTGAGTTGCCAACTGTGTTCGTTTTCCTGTGTCTTTTTGCCTTTTATGCGTTGCTTCTCATATTTTTTATTAAAAAATCAGTCTATTTCATGACTAAAGAATACTTTTTTTGGATATAAGGTGAGCCTAAAACACTGATTCATTTTTGAATAAACTATTTACGGTCTTTTCTGTTTTTCAGATTTCAAAATTTTCGAGCATGACCGGTTGTTCACCCTCAAATTAGTACTATTAAACGTATAAACATTAACATATTTTCATTTTCTGAAAAGTAACTAATTTTTTGAATTTGCCGCTTTTGTGATGTGATTCAATATGGCTGACAAGCATGCTCGTATTATACAGGTGCTTTACTATCGCCCCGCCGCATACAAAAAGTCGTAAAACATTTATTCCTTCACTGCCGATTTCTCGTATTTTAATGACGATTTCGAAGTACAGTCGCGGAATTAAAAATCCAGGCACTTAAAATGATTCAGTGTATAATAATAATAATGGTGAGGCACTAACGCCCCATGAAGGAGCTTGTACCTTACTTTATTTTACTTATCACGTTACCTGGTGGAATTAGTCAAAGTTAAAATTAAATAGCTTGCTGATTTCACTTTGCATTGTTGAACTGTCAATTGCTAACCTAGAAACGCAAAGCTCAATTTACATTACCCAAAAATTGCAAAAATCCTCTATAAGACTCGCCCTCATTTTTAATTCGGCGACTGTACTTAACAGCCGATTAAAAAAATTATTTTGATAGTTTATTTGAATCGCATGGGTTGAATTGATTTAAAATTACAAAAAAGTAATTGAAATTGTATGCAGCACTGTAGAAAGATATTTTACTACTATGTAATTTATTATATATTTATTTACATTAAATCTATATTATTTCATTATGTTGGGATTAATGCGACTATAGTAAAAACACGTTTATGATGTAAAACAAAATTTATTGATTCGGCACCAACGAAAGTCTGATATCAATAGATAACCAAAAATATGAGTGAGTGCAAGTAGAGACCTATTCTACAAAGCCCAACTAACCTTTTGAATAATACCAATAACACCAAACAATGCTGTACAAAAACGCGTGCATACTATAAAAATAATTAGAAGTACAGCTCAAGATGTCAGAACAATTTGACGTATGCAAGTAAGATTGGTTTCTCTAAAAAAATCAAACGTGATTTTTAAGACGTTGATGGATTATTTTTCCCTAAAGTAGTGTTTCCATGTTTTCTTCGTACATTTTATAAATAGTTAAATGTGTTTCTCGTACATATCAGTTTTAATTCTTGTTATTGTTTAAAAACGTTTTTCTCGTAAAATTTGTAAAATAGTTATTTACGTAACCAGTACTGAAAGTGAGATTTTACAGGACGAGTAGGTTTACGACTCGTACTTTGAATACGAGCTACGTACAATATTTTTGTTAAATCGGGAGAAAAGTTTTCAAGCTGATACAATAATTTAACCTTCTAGTATTGGTGCCTGGTATCACAGATCAAGTGTTGCCAATAAGTCTGAAATGTATTGGAAGATAGATTTGTACGTAGCTTGAAATATGTGCTTAAAAACCTCTGTGGATGTGGTTATTGCCATTTCATAGTACTACAGTACCGTAAAATAACTATTTAAGGTATTAGCGGTGGCGACTCGCTATAAAGAGCAAAGGAGCCTTGGCTCTACCATAACAAACCACTCATTCAAGAATTTTTATTTAGAAAGAAACATTGTTCGTACTTATTTTTCATCATTTTTATCATTTTAAAGTTTAAACAAATCACGAGTAATTTTTATTTCATGAATGGAACTGTAGGATCAGCGCTGCTTTCTTTCACGGACGCATTGGTGCCAGATCGAAGCCGCTCCTCAGTTTTTCGACAGTTTACAGACGGCAGCGGAGGCCAGCGGCAAGAAGTAGGTCAAAAGATAATAATATTCGTATACTTTGACCGAATCAATAAATTGTGTTAACACAGGTATGTTTTCCAATTTTTTCTTTAAGGCTCTTTAAAGTTTAAAGTGTACCATACTCCCAAAGAAATATTATTGTTAAATGCTAACTAAAATTAACATCAGCGCGTAATATTAAATTTCCAAAGCAGATTGCGGCAATGCATAGAAGCGGGTGTTAGATATTTTACAAATGCAATATTTCCAGTGGAGAGGAGTGGCGAACCACTGCACTAACAAAGTCAGAAGAGCTCCAAGGAGCGGCATCAATTATATGAAGAATGTATTGCCAAATATAATAATAATATTTGGACGCTAATAGTGTTGTAAACTTCACATAATATAGCTTCAATTTTCTTCAAAATTAGTGCACATATTTTATTCGCCCTTCTACGGCAAGGTATGATAAACCGTTCAATCCAATTGTCGAACCCGTATTAATTAGTAGTTTTCATTAAAAGCCTCTTTCGTCGTATTCGCTGGAAGAAAGGCTTGATATAAAGCAGTTAGGTAGAACTATAATAATTATTATTATTATATTATACGTATTATTTACTCATTTTATGTAAAGATAAACTTAATTGTCAAACAGTGGAGATGAATCTTTTACCGAATTATACATTTAAACGAAACATGAAAGAGATATAGTCGGTTTCGTTCATCATCTTTAATTAGTCTGCAGAGTTTGGTAATTTTGTTCAATGATGCTGACTTTTCCTGTCAATATATGGAAAATATATAATCGCGGGATGGTCGGAATCTGTCTTTGATTGTGAGGGGGTGGAAAATGCATTTTACGGTTGGTTGGTTCTACCATAAAAAATTTCCACTAGCCGCTACTTAGGTACTAGTACCGTGAAAATGTGTTTTTGCATTGGTTACCGTAATATTAATAGTATTGTACGATTTAATAAAACATGCACTTTCTCTCTTAAATGAATACAATAAAAAATATTGCTTTGATAATCTAAGTGAATGTAATTGGATAATTTTTATTTTTTGCAACACTCCTGTGCAATGTAATTTGTTTTATAGAAGTAAATAAATATTAGATTATATTAAGTATATAGGTACGCCTGCAATATTTGTTGTATCTGTTGAGATATAGCATAAAAACACACTCTTGGGTGTCTTTGTCATTTTGTTTCCAGTTCCGGTGGTACATAATTCCTAAAGAGGCAAACCATAACCTTTTTTTTAACTTAAATTGCTTAAAAAATAACAAATCCATGGCTAATAAATACGTACTGTGATTATACAATTTTTTTCATTTGGACGTATTTTCTGGGTTTCACATTCGAAACGCTACTTATCAGAAAAGTAGGAACATGCTCGATTTTTAACTACCAAAACTTCTACATACCATAAACTTCAGGACCCCACAAGCACGCGAAGACAACTGCCATTCCGTCAGCCACTTTTACCAAATAAATATCGTTCTTCACAGGTTAACTGTTCAGTCGTGCGGAGCAATTGGTGTATGAATTATGAAGAGTTTCATTAAACTGGCGCTTCGGCTTTATCGACTTCTGTGGACGCGAAAACAACAGGAAACCGCGTAAAAGCCCGCATCGAGGTTCACGCGATGTGCCAACCCCCGTTAGTAAACCGCGAACTGACGGCAGACGCCGCCGACGCCGCGTCATGGATACCTGTCAATTAATACACACGACGCCCGCGCACGCTTTCTTCGCATCTGTGCTAACAATGAGCTTGTGGACGTTTCGTCGTAATCACTTCATGGAGAAAACACAGCGAGATTGGAAAAAGTGCTAAGATTGGTCATGAACGAATGTTGCAGATACTGATAATTTGTATTTTGGTTTTTTGTCGGCGCTGTCTTGGGAAAATTTTCTTATTTCAACTTGTTATGCTTAATTTTAGAAGTTAGTAAATAATTGTTCTACGTTTTGAACTATACCGGGCGACAATTGGGCTAGAGCTATGTTTATATCTCCTTATTGCTGAACCGATTTGAATGAAATTTGGTACGAAACATATTGATGATTGACAGATAGGTATAGTACAAATGGTTCATTTCCGGGTTGTCCGGAAGTGTCATTAACTTTGATTTTTTAAGTGGATTACTCTAGGTTTTTTTGGAATTTACAACTCAAATTACATACGAGCCTCTCGCCAAATCTTTTTTTTTTCAAACTTAGAAAAATGTTTTTCCAATTTTGTTTTTTACCATAGAAGGCAGTGACTGGAAAAAATCTATTCTAATCTAGTAACTCATAATAGCTATTTCATCAATTAGATCACTAACAGCTCCTTCATGCAAGAATAAACTTTGCTGGACGTGTTTATGGCACCTATTAAAGACCATCTTGCCATTAGATAGCATCATGCACCTTATCTTTATCTATAACTGGAAAAGGTTTATTTAGTAACTTTGTAAAATACTTTTGTCTAATATTTAAGAAAATTTGGCGCCACTATTGTATGTAATTTGAGTGGTAGATTCAAAAAAATATAAAATATATACGGCGGCCCATTAGAAAAATTAAAGTTAATGACATTTCCGTTGAAACCGAAAGTTGATTATTTTGACTGCATCTGTCTGTCAATGTGAAATCAATCCATCATGTCGTTGTCCAAGCAACACGCTGTGTAGAATATGTAAAGAGAAAGTTATAAATGCCTCTTCTACGTGTGTAAAATGTAATAGTGCGTTTCATCGTAGTTGTGCGAAGAAATGTAGGGTGAAACGTTTGTCAGAAAATGTGGTAAATTTTTGTGAAATTAAAGAAAATGAATCAGAGCTTAGTGATGCAATGGACTACTCAGTATTATTAAACAACATTGAAGAGAAGTATACGATAAAACTTGAACAAAAACTCATTATCATTCAACAAAAATATATAAGTAAAAAATTACTAGATAACATTCAACTTTTAGACGAAAAAATTATATTTTTAGCCAAACGTGACAGTGTGCTATCGCCCAGCGACGGACAATCTCGGGCTGGAAACTGCTAGGTAAATAAATTCGCAAGACAACCTTTAAATATGCGTACTGTAAATAAAAATACTCCAGTCGTGCATGAAAAAAATTGGAAACCTAAAACGATAAATTCGGCTATTATGCAAGTACAAGTGCAAAAGAAGCTTGGCGAGATAGTTAAATTTGAGTCAGACATGCAATCACAGTCTACGTCTAAATCATTATACAACAATACAGATCTACAAGTCTCTCAATAATTAAAACTTCATCCTTCAGAAGTTATAAGTTGGGAAAAAGTAACAACGAAGAAATCACGTATCTTAGTGTTGCACCTCCTAGAAAATGGTACTATATTTGTAGCAGACACCACTGTCGAGAAAATCTCCTTAAGCAGTTCGAATGCCAATGTGCTTTCTTGTGAAAAAGTAGAAAGTAAAGATATGCTGCCTTTGAAGTTTTATTGTCCCCTTCTGAAGTTGCAAAACTTGCAAGGGAGGAATTGTGGCCACCCAATACACTGGTGAAGCCATTTGTTTTCAAAAGACACCAGAACAATAGAAATTTTCTTCATCGTTAACTACCTCGACGTCCTTCGAGATTGAGCAAGAAAAAAATGTAATGAATATTGCACGCGGTGACGATCTTAACAAAATTTATATAATTCACCAAAATATTCGATCCCTCCGAAATAAAACAGACGAACTGGAAGCAAAATTTGCAAGCAGCTTTTAGTTGCTCATACTTCAACATGCCTTACCGAACACCGGTGTTGAGAAACTCAACTTGATTATACATATATTGCAATGACCACCTTTAGAGCTTCTAAAATTATGATGGCAATTAATAACATTTCAAATACTATTTTACAAAACATTCCAGGAATGTGCTAGTTTAATATTTACAAATTGTATGAATAGCATTGACTTTCAGGTAATAGTTTGTAAAAACGTTATTAAAAATGGTATTAGCCTTGATTGAAACATAAAATGCAATCAGAGCAGACTTAGAAATAAGGAATAGTAATGTAAGATGAATAAAAACAAAAAAGAGAGGGGAAAGCGAAGCCAAGCTGTGAGGTGTGTTATTTTAGCTTCCCCACAAATAATCCATTTAAACGCGAATAAATACTACTATGGTTTATATTACGTGATTTGGTTATGACAAATTTAAAGTAGATGAGTTTAATAATCTCAAAAGGGTCGGATCTCTACCTTTTAACAAGTATTATTTTGATTTGCATAAATTATAGTAGATACATTTGCTATGAAATTAATTATCGTGTTATCTTTTTTTAATAAATTAATTGTAAACACTTTGTATAATGCTGCCTTAACTACTGGGATCGCTACAATAACGGATATTATTTAACTAATGGGAATTTAATTCACATATGGCGATCCAACCTCACAATTGCCAAAACAAGTTCGCTGTTATTCTACAATTATCTGTGAGTACGTAATTAAAGCGTAGCCTTCTTCTTCTGCTTCTTCTTTAGCAGCCCTTTCTTATCCACTCCTGGATGTAGGCCTCAACTATCTGTTTCCACTCTTTCTTATCTTGCGCCACACGTTGCCAGTTTTTTATAGCTCTTTCTGTGATGTCGTCAGTCCATCGTCTTTGTGATCGTCCTATACTGCGTTTGTGTAGCCTTGGTCTCCACTGCAAAATATGTTTTGTCCATCGTGTCGTCTCCTGTCTTGCCACATGTCCTGCCCAGCTCCATTTTAACCTCGCCATTCTTTCTATGACGTCTTCACACTTCGTTCGCCTTCTAATTTCATTATTTCTGACGTGGTCTCTGAGACTTATTACTAGCATGATACGCTCAATATCTCTTTGGGTGGTTCTGAGTTTCTTTGCTGAGCTGACAGTTAGTGACATGGTCTCCATACCATAAGTCATCACCGGGAGAATGCACATATTAAACACTTCCCATTTTAGGTTGATTGGTATATTCGGGTCTTTCAGAACAAACCCTAGTTGCTGCCCATGTCATTCGTGTTCTTCTGTTTACTTTGGCTGTTTGATTTTCCTTGCCTAATTTTGTTGTATGTTTCAGGTAAATGTATTCCTCGACGTTTTCTAGATTTTGGTGACCGAGTTCGACCTTCTCTAGTCATGACTTTAGTTTTTCCTATGTTCATGGTGAGACCTATTTTTTCCGACGCCAGTTTGAGTTCCGTTAACATACTCTGAAGCTCATCTAGATCACTACTAATCAAGACAATGTCGTCTGCGAAACGGAGATGGTGAAGGTGTCGTCCATCGATCCTTAATCCTTTTTTGTCCCAGTCCAGTTCTTTGAAAATCTCTTCTAAGACCAGAGTAAAGAGCTTTGGAGAGATAGTGTCTCCGTGTCGCACACCTCGCGCAACCTGTATTTTGTTTGTTGTTAGGTTATCGGTAATTTTGACTTGAAACGTAGCCGTGTCATAAATGTTTTTCAACAGATTTCTGTATCTTGAATTTATTCTTGCTTTGTCTATTGTTGAGAATACTGCCCAATGTTCCACACGCTCTCTCAGTGGAAAGCGTTGCCTAGGTGATAATAATTGCAGTAAGTACATACATGTCACAAACAAAAAACACTCAGAGGACGCTTCTGCACATAAAACCGACGACACGCTTCGAATTCACTAAATTAAATTTTTTACGATGAACTTTCCTGGTCTTTCTGTTGTTTTTCCAATGGAAACCAGGGCTTAACTCGAGCCCCAGCAAGTCCATCAATGCCTGGGCCCCTTTTCTCCGTTGCCATGCAGATACAAGCAGCTCAACGCCCTGCAGAACGACTCCTGCGAAAAACGCCCCCAATTCAGCCTTTACCTCAACCTAGGACTCCAACTGCTTCCCAGGAATGTCGCTGTCTACCTCTAGCTCATGAGGCTCAGATTCCACTGCTCGAACCTTGTACACAATCTTGGAAAACTAGCCAACACTCGATGCACAAATTAAACATTTTTAAACCTCTGCTGAGGTGCCACGAATCACTGCAACCTACTACAGCAAACCCAAAGGATATAGAATAAATTTTCAAACACACTGAATTGGGAAAAGGGTATGTAATCACGTATTAACAATTATTTATTGGGGAAGCCAAAATTAACGCTACTTCATAGCTCCACTTCCTTTCTTCAAAAATGTTTTGTCTTGAATCTTATATTGTTTTACAATATTTTCAAACCTGCTCTGATCACATTTTGTTCAAATCAAGGCTAACACTATTTTTTAATACTGTTTTACTATTTTTTTTTATTATCAAGACCAACGCTATTTTATACTACGGGTCCGGCAACTGGTATCATCTATGTTTAGTAGGCTGTTACGTAAACATTATTTTGTTATTGGCAATTCTATTGTCAGATTTGTGTGAGTTAATTTATGCAGTTTAATAGATCATGGATAATTTTCCAATTAACCAACGCGTATACGTGGTTAAAAGCTTTATACGAAGTCAATCAGTTGTGAACACAGTTGATTTTGAGATTTGGTAACATAACATGGCGGTTTAATTTCCCCGATTTGACGGTTCCCGATTTCTTTTTGTGGGCATATCTGAAGCAGAAGATCTACGAGAAGCGTCCTCAAACAATACAAGACCTTAAAATGCGTATTTCAAAAGAAATAGAGAGTATTGGACCAGAATTGCTGAGAAGAGTGATGCAAAACGTTAGAGTGTTAGACAAAGATTGCAGTACTGTATCGAGGCTCAGCGAGGCCATTTAAATGAAGTAATTCTTAGGAACTAAAATTGCACATATTAAAGTTGATATTCATCTCAAATTTGTTTCAATCCATTACTTTTTATTCTTATTACAGGTCTTGGAAAATAGGTGATACCAGTTGCCGGACCCGTATTTTCAAAAATTAAACTAGCACATTTCTGAAACATTTTATAAAATAATATTTGATAGGCTTAATAGTTATTTAACCAACAAGTGTGTTAATGTTAACTATTAAAGGCACTCACTCGCTATCGCTCGTTTATGCTTTAAACAGTTTCGAATATTAATCGCCCATTAACAAACGAGTTGATTACAAAATTTTTTCGTTGAACGCAAAATCTTTTTTTGTGGCAAAAAATTGGATTAATACAACTAACCTCCATGCAAAATATCATTAAAACGTCAAAATCACAAAAACAGTTTATTAATGAAAAAGAGTGTATTAATCAAAAACAGTGTATTAATGACGTCTATTAATCCATCCCTTTTTAAAAAATAGTTAATTAATGAAAAAGTGTTTTAATCAAAAACAGTGTATTAATAACGTCTATTAATCCATTCTTTTTTAGGAAAAATAATTCATTAATATTGAAATTAACAAGCGATCAACGAAAAAATATTAATTGCTATTATAATCATAAAGGCTGAAAATGTGTTCATATCAATATGTATTTTTCTCAATTCAGTGTTTTATAATTAGTGCAGTGTCTTTTGGGTAAGCTACAGAAGGGTTGCTTTGATATGTTGCACTCCTACAAAAGTTTTAAAAAGTGTTACGTCGAGTGGTAGCTGGTGTTTCTGTTGCAGTTTTTGGAGCTGTTGCGAAGTTAGCATAGCTCTGGAAGCGGAAATGAGGCAACGACATTCGTTCTGAGCAGTGCAAAACCATAGGACTGGGACAAAGACGGAGTTGTAAGCAGCTCTGGAGTGGTGCAAAGTGCAGGCGGCGGCGGCGTTCGAAGAGTTATCTGGCATATTACAGCAGGCCAATGGAGAGAAAAATTAGTCCCTGTAGGTCGTGGGACTTGCTGTGGGGACGCCTGGTGTCCTATTTTGCATCAGGAAAGCCAAATGGTGAAATTTTTAAAGTAGCTCGGTTTTTGCATATTTCCGGAAGAAGCGCATCGTGAGTATTTTGTTGTGACGTCTGTTTACTTACATTTGTTAAATAACTTTGGCAACGCACTCTTATGTAATCCCTGATGTAATTATTGATACGAAACCAAATTGTTTTGATAAATTGTGAGGTTGGAGCGCCATGTTTGTAAAGTTGTTTCCATCAGTTGAAATATCTAATTTTGTAGCGGTCCCATTGGATAAACAAGCGGTGACTAAAGCGATTACTTTTAAAACTCATAAAAACTACGATAATTATCTTAATAGCAAATGCATTGCCTATAATTATACATTTAATCATATTTGCTCGGATGTAGAAAACCCAACCCTTTGAGATGATAGAGTCATTTATTTAAATAAAAATCTAATAATAATAATATCAGATTATACGCACATAACAATATGTATTGGGAGATACGCTGGTTCAGCTAGTTTTTCTAATCTTTTAGTGAACACGGGGGTGTTGTAATCAATGACCGAATTGACACATCTTTCACGGAATTGTTAAATATAAAGCAGGTAGCTTTAGAAAACGCATGTGAAGCAGCACTTATCAGTATTGTAAATGACAATGTAATTGTATTATGTATTTATCGTAGACCACTTGAAAATTGTAAGAATTTTAATGAATGTCTTACACGTATGCTTGATGTTTTGATTGCTAAAGATAGAAATCTTCTAATCAGTGGTGTTTTATTTTATAAGTACAAATTCTTATAAAATTGAGTTATGTGGTGTATTGACCATATGTAATTGCACCTTTTTGATTAGCAACAAACCTAAATGCAAATCATCTGCCGATACTACATAAAAAGCTTTCTCACGTGAGTTGTCATTTACCCAGGTTACATTTATTGAAGTTCGGCACATTGATAAAATCAAAAATAACTCAAGTCGGGATTATAGTTCCATTAACGCAATTTTAGTGAATAAAAATTAGAATGTTTTAATTGTGCGACTAACAAATCTACTCAGTTTGGGTTTACGGGAAAATATTTTCCCTCGATGTCTACAAATGTCTGGAGTTGCACCAATTTACAATAAAAGGTCCTGCTGATGAAGTTTCTAATTATAGGTCAATTTCGATTATACCAGTATTTGGAAACTTACTTGAAATTGCATTAAAATATTTAGAGTAAAATAATCCAATTACTCCTTACCAGTAATGCTTTAGATAAGGTCACTCAACTGCTGACGCCAGCGTAAAGCTTTGTGACATGATTTCGCAAAATTTAGAGAAAGGTTTTTATTTTGGCTCTACTTTTTGTGATTTAAGCGAACGCCTTTGACTGTGTGGACCAGAATTTATTAATAAATAAATTGGAAAATTATAGTGTCAGTCAAAAGCTGTTTCGATCTTACCTCTGTAAAAGAAGGAAATGCATGTCTATCAACTCAAAAATGTAAACCCAATCAGAGTTAATATTTGATGTACCGCAGAGATCGGTACTTGGACCTACCCTTTTTCTCTGTGTAAATGGTTTAATAGGTGGGGTTCCAGGCGTCCACCTACTACTGTTCGTGGATGAACAAGTCTTATTAATGCGGATTCAGATGTATACACCCTTACCTATAAAATGAATAATTCATAATCGTTATCTTCTAAATGGTTTAAACAAAAGGGATTTTCTTCAAAACATTGTCTATGACGTTTACCTTGCGTTCAATACATTTTCAATATTTAAAAAAAATGTTGCGCAATACCATTCCATTTTATCTTTCGCAATAATTTCGTGCGGGCATGCTCCATCTGTAGATCCTTTGATTTTATTGCAAAGAAGGGCTGCATGCATATTAGGGAGGCTTGGCTTTCGGGATGATTGTAGAAATCAGTGCAAAATTCTTGGCATTTTAATTTTACCTTGCGTTTACGTATATAAATGCTTACTTCATACTAAACACCCGCACACCGATATGAAACAAAGAACAATAAAAACATGTATACACCGATTTTCACAGAATTAAAAGGAGCCAAATGAAACCAGTTACTATGGACCCAAGTTTTTAACCATCTACCAGTATCGACACGAAACCTAAATTGCAGTAAATTTCGTGGTACAATTAAAACTAGACTTAAAAAAACCTTATATTTCACAGATTAGTTTTTCAAGTGTATAAACTTATTCATGAAATAAATTACAATAAGATAAAAAATTATTGTGCATATTATCTGTTACATGACGCGTGTTTAACATTTTATATGTATTATACACGAATTAAAATAAATAAATAAATAAATTATATTTAACATTTTTGTAACAAATTATTCCACTACTTTGGCATCTAGGTCAAAGTCAAGGTTGCAACCTCCTGTCTTAAATATAAGATTTTTACCCCAGAACGGCAGTTTTATTACAGAGGAATGTCAAACATTCAAGAAAAAGTTTTGAGGGCCACTGAATTTGTAGTAAAACGACACGTTCTTAAAAGTAGGAGGACAACAAAAGCCTTAAAATTAGTTAACGTCACTTTATAAAATTATATCACAAGTGTCAAGCGAACGTTAGTTTAAAATATCGCTTTATGTACAACCGGGTGGAATTGGTCACTTTATACTCTATCTTTGAGGGCATCACTTTGCAGACCAAAGACCACTTATTTGTTACTTATTTGTAAATTGACAGCTGACCTGTAAACAGTTTACAAGTTAAGTTAGTAATGTTAAATAAACAATGCGCGTTATCACAGTACGCTTATTAGAAATCATTTAGGACAATTTTTGACACTACAGTTGTAACTGACAAGTTGTGATTATATTTTTAATATTGTTTACAAATGGGCAGTCCACGAAAAAGCTTAATGGTAGAAACCAAACCTATCGTCCTATGTCTTCCAATTACATATAAACAAAAGTTCGATTTTTACTTCCTTTTACAATAAAGTATTGGATTCACCCCAAAAATTCGAAAATGAGTTTTCAACAGATCTTCACGTTTTAGAGTCCCCTGAACCCAAAAAACATATTTTTTTTCATTGGTCTGTCTGTGTGTGTGTCTGTCTGTCTGCCTGTAAACAGAATATCTCAAAAACGAAATGAGGTATGGCGTTGAAACTTCATATATAACTTTTGTGTACTATGTAGATGAGACAGCAAGCTTTTGAAGAAAATCGCATAACCGAAAGTAGATTTTTACTCTTGTGATTTTTCAGTTTTTTCGATTTTTTCAAAAATGGCTCTAACGATTTTTATAAACTTTACATTTTTATTACATTTTTAATGTGTATTGATGTAAGATAGGTGATTTTCCAGTTGAATACTTCTAAAGTGGGTTTCTTTTGTTGTTTTTTTCTATTTTTATTTGAACTCCTATTTTAAATAAAACACCCGGTATATTATTACATTTTCGAATTCACCTTAAAATTCTAGAGAAAATTTGTCTCTTCAACTAACGCTCTATTTTGTACCGTTTTTGTAGAATTTGTAATTTTTGAAAAATTTTGACAAATTTTTAAAAATTAAAAATGAAATTTTTGACCAATTATAAGATCACTGTAGAAGGAAGTTGTGTGAGTGTACCACACCAGATTTTTAAATGTATAATAAAGTAGGTAAGCAGCCATGATAAAAAACAATAAGAAAGTTTGCGTAAAGTAACCCGTCGTGTCGTCAAATGGTGTCAACTATGTTTAGCTAACAATCGCCAGCATTTTGATCATTTCATGTGAATATCAGGATTATGTTTTGTTTTTAAATAAATGTTTATTTTTTTTTATCCATGTAAGCCTACTTGATTAAAATGTAAAAACAATAAATTTTACTGGTATTACTTCCTTTTACAATAATAGTAGTTTATTTATCTAGAACGAAAAGTGGTGTTTTAAAGACGAAAAAGTTGTTTACATCCGAGGCGTCAGCCGAGGACGGAATTACTTGCGAGGACCTTTAAAAACACTTTTCGTTCGTGGTGAATACAACTGTTTATTTCATACTGCAAGTTTAATGAATTTTAAATAAAAAGTTGTAAATCATTTCAAATTTCACGTCAACAACTAACGTATAATTTTAAAGTACTTGAACTTTAAAAATTTACTTTAAAGTACTAGGACTTTAATGTTCCATTTTTTGTACAATAAATAAGTTTTAAAGTACTTGAACTTTAAAATTTTACTTTAAAGTACTAGGATTTTAATGTTCCATTTTTTGTACCATAAATAATCCGAAAAATGTCATTTTTGGCATCAGTATGAAATAAAGGAAGTATTGGATTCACCCCAAAAATTCGAAATTGAGTTTTCAACAGATCTTCACGTTTTAGAGTCCCCTGATCCCAAAAAACATATTTTTTTTCATTGGTCTGTCTGAGTGTCTGTGTGTCCGTCTGCTTGTGAACAGAATATCTCAAAAACGAAAAGAGGTATGGCGTTGAAACTTCATATGTAAGTTTTATATAGTATGTGGATGCGACAGCAAGCTTTTGAAGAAAATAGCATAACCGGAAGTAGGTGTTTACTCTCACAATTTTTCAGTTTTTTCAGATTTTTTCAAAAACGGCTCTAACGATTTCCTTCAAACTTATATTTTTATTACATTTTTAATGTGTATTGACGTGAGATAAGTGATTTTCCAGTTGAATATCTCTAAAATGGGTTTCGTTTGTTTTTTTTTCTATTTTTTGTATTAACTCCTATTTTAAGTACAACACCCGGTATATTATTACATTTTTGAATTCAGCTTAAAATTCTAGAGAAAATTTGTCTCTTGTTCTAATTCTCTATTTTGTACGGTTTTTGTACCATTTGCAATTCTTTTTAATTTTTGACAGATGCAGAAAAATAAAAAATCAAATTTTTACCTAATTATAAGATCACTGTAAAAGGAAGTTGTGTGAGTGTATCACACCAGATTTTTAAATTTTTCGTTTTATGACAAAATATCCCGCTTATTTATTAAAATTGAGAAAAGTACTTTCTTACTTTCTTCAAGAACTTTTTTAAATAAGAATACAGTGACGTAATTCGAGTTATAGTCCAGTTACATTAGAATCCGTCTGCCGAAAAAATCCAAGTGAGCTGAAATTTTACATACACCTTTATTTTGACATTACAAATAATGTCTCAAAAGTCCCTATCGATATCGCGCTTGCGTCTTGAGTTATTCAAGGTCAAAGGTGACAGAAATAAGTTTTTCGAAAATATCTCTCTTTCTATGAGTCGTATGACTTTTTTAGTTATTACAAGAAATGAAGGCTAGGAAATTCTCTACAAAAAAGATTATACAGGTTTTTTACGTACCACCAACCATTCATTAAATAATACACTGTTAAATTTTGTAGACGGGCTACACTTCCTTTTATGACAAAAGAAGTATTGGATTCACCCCAAAAATTCGAAATAGAGTTTTCAACAGATCTTCACCTTCTAGAGTCTCCTGAACGCAAAAAGCATGTTTTTGCTCATTGGTCTGTGTGCTTGTGTGTCTGTGTGTCTGTCTGTCTGTGAACAGAATATCTCAAAACCGAAAAGAGGTATGGCGTTGAAACTTCATATATAAGTTTTGTGTGTTATCTAAATGCAACACCAAGATTTTGAAGAAAATCGCATAACCGGAAGTATGGTGTTTACTCTTGTGATTTTTCAGTTTAAAAATATATTTAAAATAGGAGTTAATAAAAAAACACGAAAAACACAAAAGAAACCCATTTCAGAGATATACAACTGGAAAATTAGCTATATTACATCAATACACATTCAAAATGTAATAAAAATGTAATGTTTGAAAAAAATTGTTAAAGCCGTTTTTGAATAAATCGAAAGAAACTGAAAAATCACAAGAGTAAACACCATACTTCCGGTTATGCGATTTTCTTCAAAATCTTGCTGTCGCATTTAGATAATACACAAAACTTATATATCACGTTTCAACGCCATACCTGTTTTCGTTTTTGAGATATTCTGTTCACAGACAGACAGACACACAGTCACACACAGACCAATGAGCAAAAACATGTTTTTTGGGTCCAGGGGACTCTAAAACGTGAAAATCTGTTGAAAACTCAGTTTCGAATTTTGGGGGGGAAGTAAAGCCCGTCTACAAAACTTAACAGTGTATTATTTACTGAATGGTTAGTTATACGTAAAAAACCTGTATAATCTTTTTTGTAGAGAATTTCCTAACCTTCATTTCTTGTAATAACTAAAAAAGTCAAACGACCCATAGAAAGAGAGATATTTGCGAAAAACTTATTTCTGTCACTTTGACCTTGAATATCTCAAGACGCAAGCACGATATCGATGGGGACTTTTGAGACATTATTTGTAATGTCAAAATGAAGGTGTATGCAAAATTTCAGCTCACTTGGATTTTTTCGGCAGATGCTGCGTTTTTCAGTCTAATGTAACTGGGCTATTATACCATAAATTATTTTTTATATGAACCTCATAGTGGATTCTGGCATCATAAGAAACAGATTGTTTCCTATTTCAGTGCTGTACCTCTATCATGTAAGGTCGATGTATTCATTTTCACTACGTTATAGCAAAATCTCACAATTTTCAAAGTAATTTTTATTTTTTAAATTTTTTATCAGAACGGTTGTGTTATTTAGAATATACCTGATTAAATAAAGTATGACCATAGAAGTTGGTATGTAAGGTACCTGCTACTCCGCATGCCTAGACCTTGTCCATTAGAAACAAACAAACAAAATATTTTGAACATTGTGAGTTTTTGCTATAATGTGCTGAAAATCAATAAATCGACCGCACGTGATATACAATGCGGGGGTGGAAGATATTTCTAAAACAATGAGAGTTGCATAAATATTGTGTATATAAAAGTGGCAGGTACGAAGGTGGTGCATATTACTAAAATAGTTTTGATTATACAGGGTGATTGAAAAAAGTGTGACGAATCAAAGTTACTTTTCTTAAAATGGAATGTTCTATATTTTGGAAGCTTAACAATTTTTGCATTGGTATATTAATCATTTTAATATAAAGTTGTATGAGTCTAACTTCAATTATTTTTGATTTATTAACAATTTTATGAAAAAAAAACGCTGAACTTCAGGCGGTTGCTGTAAGTAACAGAAAATAATTGCATGAAGGAAAACATTACCAAAAATATTATGTTTTTCGTGAAATACCTTTAGAGTGTGAAATGGTGGATCTGGATATTAATGCTATACAGGGTGCTCAACATTTTCAAATGTAATAATTTCGATTTTGTTTAAATGGAACGCCTTGTATATTGTAATGATCCTGCCCCGATAACGTGGTGTATTTATTTAATACTGTGTCCAACGATAAGAATTTACCCCACGTTTTCTTGGCGTCAATATTTGTAATGGACTTTTTGCTATTCTGTTTAGTTTCTTTACTTCAGCCCCCCACAATTAGAATTTGCCCAAAGTTACGGGTGTCAATATTTTTATGACTCGACGTTACGGGCCAATAATTATGTAATAGCTCCTAGTGTTTATTCAAATTTATTTACTCAAAATTTTTGTTTACTTTTTCTAGCTCCGGTAAAAACAATCACTCTCAAATGCAGGTAAAGTTCATGCATTATCAAAAATTATTACACTTGCATAACGGGTTCAAAGCTGCTATTGCAGGAGATGAAACAACTAGCCCCGAAACGGCCCAAAGCTGCGGCTATAGAAGGTCGACGCTAGCAAACGTCATTAACGAAGCCCTCTGGAGATGAGACCCAAAATCGGACTAGGCTGACATGGTACAGAAGTAAAAGTTTCCAAAACCCCTGGGTGACATTAGTAATGAAATTCTCAAATAACCAGAATCGTTGGTGGTTTGCACCCCGCAGGTTACGCTAAAAATACCGGACAAAAGTCAGCTCATTGCAATTACGTTACCACAATTTAAATTAACGAAATTGCACTCACCCTGTAATTGCAGGCGATTAACCAAAACGACAAGAAGTCCTGTGATGATAAATTGTATCAATAACGCGGACTGAAATGCCAATATATTGTCCAAGGCTCAGAAACCGCATACCAGCAAAGCTTCCACAAATATTTTTTCACGAAATCTGAAGCTAAGAGCTAAAACTTGGAGCGCAAATCAGAATTTTGTTGGAAAGACGCTAAAAAACGGAAAACAAAAGGCCTTGTTATAAACAGCTGCCACGTCTGCCGATAAAACAAATCACAACCCAATCACTAATGCTGCATTTACACAACGACGGTGTTCCAATAAACTAGCTTTTAGACTGCCTTGAATTATACACAATATAAATTCTCGCGTTATTTATGCTTTTGGCATGTAACAAGGCATTGTCAGTTTTGATAAGATTGGAATGTACAATCTCAAGTAGTTAATCACGTCTAACACACTGTAATAATTTTTTGTTTTTAGGATTACTTTATGCCGTGAGAAATTTAACCCTTTCTGCATCTACTTTAATTCCATTTTCAGAAAATGCATGTCTTAAAAATCTTAATTCTAGAACTCTACAGCTACTGTAACTATGTTTGATTTAATTTTACTCCTAACTTTTTGGCTCGTTAAAGAACATCTTTTATAATTTGGTCACGTGTTTTATACGAGTTCGCTGCTATGAGTAGGTCGTCGAAATAAATTATAGCACCACTGATATTATTAAAATTTTGTGCATTGATTTTTTTATAAAATAATTCAGGGGCGAAGCATAACCCAAACGATAGTTTTAGAAATTTATAATTTTCGTAAAATGACTATAACAAAGTTTTTTACACACTCAGCAGGGTCATCAGTTTTAGCTCTCACAACCTTCTCTACTAATTAATAAATTCTTATTTGAGTCTACCTTTTAAATCTAAGGGGACCCTTCCTGGTGGTTTGACTACTGGATTTGCATTCTCTTTTAATTTCATGTCATATTTCTCAGATAATTTTTCTATTCTTTAAATACTTCTTTATTTTCATGTATTAATTTTACTTTTCTATCAACCTCTGTTATTACATTAACTTTTTAAGTTAAATCTAATTTTATGCATGCTTCTAATCCTAAAATTAATTCTGGATCATTTTCAACTACCAAAAATTTTTCATACATTTCTACATTTTAATCTAAATCCTTCTTAGGCTTCTATTTTAGTACTTGTAGGCCTACCGTTAAACTATTTATTTACATTTTTAGAAATTTTTCTAGGAATAACGTTTACCTCTGCTCCTGTATCTAATTTAAAATTAATTAACTTATTTTCTACCTCCATTTTCTCGAATCAAGCTTTTACACTATGCGTAGCTTAGCTCATGTTCACTTCTATTAAACTAATTTCAAGATCATTTTGAACATTTACACTTGTCTCTTCCACTACTTTGATGTTTCTCAATCTACAACATTTAACAAAATTATTTTCGTTACCGCATCTGTTGTATTTCTTCCCGAACAGAGATCACTGCCTAGGTCCATGCAACGTTGCACATCTTCGACGCCTAAACTTGTGGCTCGTTTTCCCTTTTGACATCATCGATGGCACATCAATACTTTTTATGCAGCACTTCTAAAGGTTTATTTTTCAAGTCCTTCATTTGTGATTTCATTACTTCAGCTACCTCATCTGTCAAGGGGCTTTCATAAATCCAGTATATCAACTCGTACCACTTTATCTTGAAGAGTCTGATCACATACCCCTAGCACTATTCGATCATATATCATTATTGTTCTTGCAGGCAATTGAATTCACATGTCTGTGCTAACTTTTTGATATCTGTTAAGAATTGTTCGAATGATTCACCCTCCTTTTGATCTCTTTTGTAAAACCAATATCTTTGATACACATTTTTTTTTGTTATGTGTAGTACCTGCATTTCAGACACATCTTCAACTTCTGCTAATTTACATCTGCTGGCTGCATTTAAGTTATAAGTATTGTACAATTCAAAATAATTCTTACCTATTAAATTTAGGAGAATTGCGATTTTAATTTCATCGTCCTTGGTTTCCATTCCCGTTGCTTTCATGTGTATTGTGAACTATTGTTTAAACTTACACCAGTTCTCATAACGCTACTGATCAATTGTAAACATTTTGGTGGTATATACCCTTCCATCGTATGCTTCTAAATTTGTTTCGCTTACGTACGCTCTTTTCTCTTATAGTTTTTCACACATTCTTTTGCAGCGCCATGTTATAACCTTCTGGTAACAGACAATGAATTCTAATGTAGCAAAATTGATATTCAATGCGGATCCTGAACACGTCGCCCAAAGTTCATAACTCCCAATGTCCACAACGCCCAAAGTGCGCTCACAACCCCCAAATGCTTAGCAGGACCACTTTGCCCAACGCGGCCACAACGCCCAAAGATTTTCCAGGTCCACTTCGCCCAATCAATGGTCCATAACCCCCAATTAGCTTCGTGTAAATTCGGCATTTTCTTTTTACAACTTGTACCTGAAGTCCACAATCCCGATGTATTCATCAAGTATAGTTAAATGTACATACAGTTTTTCCTGTGAAATCGGCTTTTATTATACTTCTCGATTTGTTTATTTTTTAACCAGTTTTGCATACCGAATGAATGAACAAGGTTTTTGATATTTTAGGATTTTTTTAATTTGAAAAACTTTTTGCATTGTACTTAATACAGTATATTTGTAATTACAATATAGTCAAAGATTCTTGTCGATAACTAAAATATCTATTTCATTATACGAAATGAGTGTGGTCGTAGAAAAAGTATAGTACACAACTCGAGTTGTAAAGCAATTACGCAATCCAGGAATTACTGCACTCACTGCAGTGGGAAAAGTGCATCATTAATATACGTGTGTGTAAGCACACAGGTATATTAATGATCACACAAGTATTGTAAAAAAAGTATCTACAACTGCTTAAAACTGAAGAAAGTTCATTAAGAGAAATGTCATCTACTGACGACGTGCCTAATAAATTTTTTTAAACATGTTGTTACTGGCGACGTAATCTAATTGAAAACATTTTATTAAACAGTTGTTTTACAAACTTAAAACTGCCAACTAAAAGTCAATTTTACGCACTGTCGTAGATAATAGATATTTATGTATTTAGTGTGTAAAGAGAGCCATTTTGGTATGAGGATGCGAGTTTCGTGCCGAGCGGTAGCGAGGCGCGAAAAAGCAACCGAATACCAAAATGGCTCTTTACACTCGAAATACATAAAAAAAAATTTCTACGGTCCTAAATAAATAGCAAAATTGTTAAATAATTGAAATTTCGATACACACCATTTGATGAAGTCGTACCGCCGTTCATAAAGCCGCGCGATTTGACCGGCAACAACACTCGTTGGTTGCTGTCTGGGTCGCTTCAAATACTTCAGGCGGGGTGCAATTACCTTCAGATTCTATCTTCAACTTCACAAAAACTCACAAACTCAATAAATCTGTTGCGTGATGATGGACGCACCGTGATGCAATTGTCAATAATTTTAGCCAGTTCCAGAAAAATGAAGAATTAAATTAATAATCAGGTTAGCCATGGTGATGCGTAAAGTAAAAATAAAGTGACGCGATTATTTCATTAAGACATTGTTTACGTAGTTGCAATGCTAAAATGGTTACTAGGGAAAAAATGTGTGAATCGCTAACTTTTCGCATTGACAGTGAGCGCTTAATAGTCAGTTTTAAAGGTGACCGTAGAAAAAAGTATTTATGTATTTAGTGTGTAAAGAGGGCCATTTTGGTATGAGGATGCGAGTTTCGTGCCGAGCGGTAGCGAGGCGCGAAAAAGCAACCGAATACCAAAATAGCTCTTTACACTCGAAATACATACAAAATTTTTTCTACGGTCCTAAATAAATGACAAAATTGTTAAATAATTGAAATTTCGATTCACCCCATTTGATGAAGTCGTTGTACCGCCGTTCATAAAGGCCGCGCGATTTGGCCGGCAACAACTCGTTGGTTGCTGTCTGGGTCGCTTCAAATACTTCAGGCGGGGTGCAATTATCTTCAGATTCCATCTTCAACTTCAAAAAAACTCACAAACTCAATAAATCTGTTGCGTGATGAAGGACGCACCGTGATGCAATTGTCAATAATTTTAGCCAGTTCCAGAAAAATGACGAATAACAATAATAATCAGGTTAGCCATGGCCATGCGTAAAGTAAAATAAAGTGACGCAATTATTTCATTAAGACATTGTTTACGTGGTTGCGATGCTAAAATGGTTACTAGGGAAAAAATGTGTGAATCGCTAACTTTTCGCATTGACAGTGAGCGCTTAATAGTCAGTTTTAGAGGTGACCGTAGAAAAAAACATTTAGAAATCAATTAATGACATTAGTGACATAAGAATTTGTTCTTTTATGTTTAAGAAAATGCCGCTTCACAACGAATTCTCCAATTCTGAAAGGTTCGTTGTCGCAGCATTTCCGTAAGCACAAAAGCCAAAAAACTAGTGTCACCAACGTCATTAATTGATTTATTGTGGTTATTTACTAGATTACAATCATTACCTATTGTTTTTGTGATCATGGCTACTTGATAATGGCACGTCTTAATGACAACCATAAACATTTGATAGGCATTTTAAGGTAAACGGTTGCTCTTACGCTTATAAGCTAAGAGTACATTATTTTTGTATATTTTAATTTTCTTTCAGATAATAACCTAAAATTTTAAAAAGTGTTACAGATAACGAAGTTAGAGCTAAAAAAAAGTTTTGAAAGATAGGTAAAGTGCCCCTTACAGTCAAGTCCAATTTATGAATTTTGTCCTATTAGTGCAGTACATGATACTAAGTACGTATACCAAGATTCAAATCGAAATCTCTACATTTGTGGAAATTAACAAAAAAATAAAAAATAAAAAATGAACTTCAAGGCCCTGCAACTTCTTACTGAAGGGACTTTGTACCAAGGTATATTAGGTTTAATCTATTTATTATGACGTAAGGAATATATGACTAATCGGTGTCCCATTCTTTTTGGGACACCCTGCATAACAAGAGCGTAAGAAGGCGTTTATGTACCGCGGCATGTAAATTGAAGCCCAAGACGTAACCGCGGGCTCTAACATGACAACGGCCACAAACGCTAGTTACGCACGAGGTACATACAATATTTTATGTATATACCGAATTATTTACAATTAAAACCAGATGTAAAATTTTTATCAATTTTGGCAACCTACGATGTCATTGCTTGTCAAACTGACAAGCAGGATCTTTAGCATGGCCCTTGGGCTGGAAATTGACACTTTACGCCCTCAAATATCGGGCATAAAGTGACCAATTCTGCCAGGTGTACATAAAAGTGCATTAACCCTAAAAGTAATTGATTGTTTTGTAGGGTTTGTTTCATATAATCAATAAATAATTTTTTAATATCAAACAGCTTTCAAGTAATGACGGTTCTGTAAATTGTACATGTAGCCTTTTTGTTAAGGCATTCGGACATTTTGCATGATTTAAGTAGGTACTAGTTGTTTAATCTCAGTTTTTTAAAACTTATAGTAGTATAGAAAATGTTGAAAATCGTGTTTGTATTCTCAGTGCACATGTCAGATTTGAAGGTTGGTATCGAAGTGTCACTGAATGACAATCAAACAGTCATTTTATGAATTAAATTACGAAATGACTTACTGTTCGTAATGCTGGCCTAATTTTAAATAGCTTTCCAATTTCTGGTTGGAATGCCATACTAGTAACTTTTACTTTTCAGCAGTAATAACCGTAGCAACAAAAATCAACGCTGTGGTTCCATTGGTCAAAATGCAAATACCTACATATTGCCATTTTGTAGTATGGTCATGACCTCCTTGACTTTTCCCGACCTCCTCGATTAAGAATAAGAATAAGAAAAAACGCTTCCAAAGCAACAGTAGAACAAAAAATTATGTTTTTCGAAAACTGATAAAACATGTTGACATTTACATGACCTAAATCGGTTGTCAAAGTGACTGTTTTTTGTTCACTGGATGTAAAAGTCTTTTATGATCTAAATCGGTTGTCAAGGTGACCCTTTTTTGTTTACTGGATGTAAATGTCTTTTACATCCAGTGAACAAAAAAGACTTTTACGTTCAGCCATTTTTGATTAAAGAAGAGGTCACAATGTAGACATTTTTCTTTGAGTTTCCGCTAATGTGGAGCTGTGCAGTTTTCGAAAAAACGTTGTTTGATACTCGATTGCGAAATTCTTTTGCATTCTCGAATGCAAAAATAACATTTCGCAATCTAGAACCAAAATAAGTAATTTAACTCGTACGAAAGTGCACTTTCAGACTCGCCTTATTTATGTACCCCGCTAGCCTAAGCTAGCTTGACCATAAACTGCGGCTCGTCCAAAAGAGGCTTTAATTTAGTACTTTTAACTTGGCTGTTGTCACTGGCTGATATTCAGCATAATTTTTATTTACTAGCAATATGATATTATTGCTTAATCAGATAAAATCGCAACTTTTGCAATCGTTGCTCTCTTTCTTTCTTTCTATGTTTGTTCGCTATCTCCTCTGAAGATACTGGACCGATTAAATTGTATGATGGCTTAAAACTGCTAATTTTTAGACTTAGATAGTAGGCCGGTTTTTATTTTCAAAAAGAGTACGAAAACGTTTTAATTTAATTAAATCCTCTAAGCAGCGCAGCGGAGCATCTGTCGGCGTGGGTTACGGTGTGACAGCTGCTGTGGCCGTGTGCTATTAGCTCGGGTGATTCATTATGTTCATATATCATTATAATAGCGCGTTATTTAAACAACCGAGGTTGGCCCAGGGTTAGAGTGCTCGCCTGTCACGCGGGTAGCCCGGGTTCGATTACCGGCCATTGCATCCTTTTTTTTTAAATTTATATTAATGAAATTTATCTGAATACGTTTGCGGATAAAATAGTATATGTTATTCGGAGTAAAAGTGACTTTATGTGGCTTAGCTGAATTATTTGCCTCACTAACGTTCGGCTAAATAAGCTTCAGCGTCGCCACATAAAGTATCACTTTTACTCCTAATAACATAATCTACTATTATTTCTCTTGTGAATCGTAGACTGTTTATGAAGGTTGTTATGAAGTTAATAATGTCACTTTAAACTGTAAAAATTGAATAAAATATTGTATGCACCACTGGAGATATTAACGATTCTTACCTTCGGTTGACTTAGCCTCAATTCACACTATCGGGCTGCTCATGGTTCGATCACAATCCACTCTCGCTCCGCTCAAACATTTATACATTGTTAGCAATGGGCACATTCACACTATAGGTAACGCTCACACTCAGGTCACAGAATAATTATTATTCTGTGCTCAGGTCGTGCCCATTGCTAACAATGTATAAATATTTGAGCCGAGCGAGAGTGGATCGTGATTGAACCGTGAACAGCCCGATAGTGTGGATCGACCCTTACAGACCTGTCAATCTCAGGAAAAAACATATTAATATCTTTCTTAATGCATAAATATCTATTATTTTCACTGTTAAAACAATTGGGTTTTATTTTTGAAAAGAAAAATGGCTGAATTTACTTTTGTAGAATATGTTCATAAGACTTTATTTATGGAAAATGTTTAGGAAATTTAGCGAAGGCTGTAATTTACATTAACCAATTCTTATTTTTGAAATTCATAATTTATTTTTAATTGTTAATATTTAATAACTGATACGTTAAGCCTTAGGTAATGTTTTAAGTGTATACAGGGTGTCCCGTAACACGACCGGCAAACTTCTATTGTTTATTTATGACTGTCCAATTTTGACATTAGCCTGAAGATGATAAACCGAAACATGTAGCGTATGTTAAAAATATATGTTAATTGTTATGAGGAAGACTGTGTTTAATTTACATTAATTTACTGAATCACCTCATTGTGAGTATGGACCAGATCCTGATTTTTTTTAAACTTCTGAGGGTTATAGAAAAAAATATATACAGACTTTTTCTTTTAAATCCCTCCCCGCCAAATACAATCCTCCAGTTCAATTAGGTTTTTGTCATATTACCGACAACTGAAAAAGGATGTTAAAGTGAAAATTGGCAGATATGTTTTACCAATAACATACTAATTTATAAAATGCTTTTTAATTTTTACGTATGACTAAGAGGTTATAATCAGCAACCTTAATATATATTTTTATCTTACAGTAGCAGCTATTACCATACATTATACAACTGTGAGTAAAACTTAATTTTAGTCACTGAAAACAGTTGTATAATGTATTTTATACTCACTAGTGAATAAAACTTCATTTTAGTCACTGAAAACAGTTGTATAATGTATGGTAATAGGTGCTACTGTAACTATCTATTGTCTGTTTTGCGACATATTCTGACGGCTCAAACTGTTTAGGCATACGAATTGCTACTGTAAGATAAAACGTCGTATATCACACGTGAGCGAAATGCCATTATAAGCTCGTGAGAAATTGTATCGCTCGTGCTGGGGCACTCGCGATTCAAAATTCTCACTCGCAAGTAATGATGCATTTCTCTCACTTATAATATAATCTACTATTATTAGTGCTTTTTAACGGACATGAATTTGATTATAACAAGATATTTAATTTAAAGCCTGATTTATTTCAAAGCATTTTTAGCTATTTTAGTTTTTTCTAATAACTAATATTTTTTGTGCAAATATATAATAGTTATTTATACAACGAGTAACTAAAGTGCCATTTTCTTTGAAAGTTTAAAAAATGAGCCACAGGTGAATTCATTAAATCTCACAAGTGCAAACAAGAAGCTTTAGATACGAGTTTTTTCGACTACCATATATTTATGTTAAGAGATTATAATACGTCAACGTCATTTTAAATTGAAAACTCACCAAATTTATAAATAGTTTTGACAGCAGTATGCAATAAAGTAGTATTCAATAATAACATGCTTCTGACGTAGGGAAACTGTCAAATAACAGCCTCCTTTAGAAAATGGTAGTCAAAAATAGTAGTTTACGTGACAAGTTCGGAAAGACCATCTTTACAAGACGCGTAGGAAATTTTTTACGAACTCGCGTTTACCTAAATATTGGAACATTACACAACAAACATGCATTATACCTTCGTACAAATCTAGAGATATTTGTAGTTGATTTCTTTAGTAACCACAGAAAACAAATGTTGTAAACCAATCAGAACGTCAATTTTCCAAAATAGGCATGTAAATAAAAATTTCTAAAAATAGTCCTGTAAAGAAATACTTTTCCGCCTAAAAATTGAACAACAATGAGTGATTTTCAGGACGAGTGCCTATAAAGGAAATTGCTTTAATTGTCGATTCATTGGAATAGACTAGATCCAAACAGCTGAAAAATACAACATTTTTATCAGCACCTATTGGACGTTGTGTTTTAAATGTGAAATAGCCCGGACCGTAGGCTCCCCCCCCCCCCCCCTGACCCCATACATCCGGAACTGATTTTAGATGGCGTAAGATGTCAAGAATAATTAAACGTCTCATTGCAAGGAATGAGATTAAATGTGCACGTATTTCCTGCAAGTATTTGTAAATTGGAGGGGCGAATTTACACGGTACTGCCCTGGATGACCCCTTAAACTACTGCCCGACACCGAAATTTAAAATATAGGTCACCGAGCCGAATATGCATTTTCATCAAATTTACTTTAATTCCAAATAAAATCAGCGGCTCGCTTTTTAAATCTTAAACTTGTACAAACAAGAAGCTTTACAAGTTAACATTCCATCCAAACTTTTCAAACACAACTCTTTTAAACTTTCTACGTTGGTGGAAATAGTACAAGCAGACATTTGTGTCAGGGGGTAGATATTTTTTAATTTACACATAAAGCGATTTGCGTAAAAGTTAGCATTGCACAAGTCGAATGCGACACGAATCAAAAATTGCGTAAGCAGTGACGACATAACCTCAGCTTGGAAATTCTGTAGAGATGGCGTAACATGGCCGCACGCCAAAACGAATTAGTGCACGTTTGCGAAGCTTGATAAATGGGTGCAGTGACAAGAAGCTCAACTTATCTAAATTAGCTTCATTTTGGGGACTCACCTCGTCTGCTGCCATTGCTTGAACACACTAAAGTAATTTCTCCGAATTCTCACTATAAAGAGGAGTTACTTCGTGGAGACGATCGATAAAGGCTTGTGCTGTATAATAAATAAAGAAAAGTGTGTCAGATCTGACTTCGGAACTCCTTAAAAGCTTCCACACAGATTTTAGTTTTTTTAAGAACAAATTACATTTTTGACTTGGAACTAAAATTTTAATTGCAGCGACCTTGATGTGGTTGTTTTAAGCACTCCCATCTGATTGAAGAAAAGGTTTTTTAGTTTTGTGTTCTATGGCATTTATTTAAGTTGGGTATAATAAAATTAATTTCATTTAGTATTGCTTTATTAAGATAAATTATAATACATTACACATAACAAGAAAATAATTCTAACATAAGTAATCGCTATTCATTTAAATTAGTGTTGTGATGTTGCTCAATAAACAAGATGCCAATAAAAAATATTAAATATACGACATTGTACGTACCTAAATAGTGCTATTAACTTAGATTAACATAGAGAACTATATAAAAATACTTATTTTGTAGTACTGGCAACGACAGTAAATGTCTACTGAACAAATCAAAAACAAAGAGGTGTTTATGCTGATGTTTTCAGCATTAATCACTCTTTAGATTCTGATTTGATTACATAGTTTTACACTACTTTAAGTTTTCTTTTATATAAAATTCAATACCAAAACCAGGCACTTTATCTAAAATATACTTTGCAGGTTTATTAAAGTTGTAGAGGTGAAGATTTCACGACAGATCTTTCGTTTTAGAAGATGGAAAATCACTTGCAACTCTATACAGTGCCCTTATACGTGCGACTCTCACAAATGGATATTTCGAGAGTGACAGATAAATTTTACTTACAAATAACGTGCAAATTCCGACCAGCAGAATGTGACCAAAACTTAACACCCAGCGAACGTTTTCGGGATAGTTCTGCCATGGATCGCTGCGTATCAAATTTAATGAGTGCTACGAATTACTGCAATATGTAAATCCTGTTACTTTACTTTTTTGTTTCATCATCTGATACAGTAATCGAACACTCTGAATAATACTAATTTACGGTAAAAAAATCTTAATCTAAAAATACTGTTGGACTTGAATACGAGGCCTTCTCTCCCTCCAGCACCACCCTTGTAATACATACACCCCAAGGCACGTAATTTCTTTCTTGAGCTCGCTTTAACCTACGCTATGCTACGAATAATAAAAGTTTATCACATATCTACGATCACTTCATTTGTTACTAGGTCCTTCTATATATGGTTAATTTCGCTGTACATATTCCTAATATTCTCTCGCCTCTGCATGTCTAATTCCGCATAATTTGCTGGCTTCCCTATAGGCGTAACCCTCATGGGCGCGTGCCCGTTCGCCATGTGGTTAACGCCGTTTGCCATGTGGTTAACACCGTTGCTAACAGAGTGAGCTACACCATTTCCAACTTGTTGCACCCTTTTGCTGATCGTGTCAATAGGTTCAGATTCCAGATCTTGAAGGTTATCGTATGGCACGTTGTTGTTGGGCACGTGGCCGTTCATCTGTCCCGCGTTGTTTGGTATTTGATTGGTTTCGTGACTAGGAGCTGCGTTCTGCCTAATGTAGTCTATGTGCTGATCTATCACGTTCTTGAAATCCTGTCGAACCGGAATAGTGTCTGTGTCTCCATCCACCTGGAAAATTAATTATCGTGTTAAAGAGCGATTCGTTTATAAAAACGAATTAAGCTGTACAATTATGTATTAACGGACTACTTACAATAGTCAATCGCCCAATATTATCCATGGCTTTCAGCATGGGCAGAGAAGACTGTCGAAAAATTTCCAACCTTCGACGGAAAGCGGTAACACTGTCATCCAGCCTTCCGCGACCTAATTGTAATTTGGAGCAGTCTAGAAGGATAACTGTTGGGCGTTGCTTAAACTGAAAAAAAATATATCAATAAGCAAAATTTTGTGTGTGTCAAGAGTACTATTACTATTAGCAACAGGTTGACTGTTAATGCTGTTTTGAAAAAGCAGTGCTAGTGATTTATGGCTCGACTTTTTCATAGAGCGGATGATATAAAGAGGGCCTCCCTTTCGCACTGCGAGGGCGTTTAGCAGTCATGTCTCGAAATTCTGCTTTAGTACCGTTTGTAGTAGTATAATTTAATATCTGCATAACAATTTGATGAAGGCACGTAGGTCTCTTTAATTTTTTCCTTTAAGTTTGTTGTGACTTTTCATTCTACACCTGTTATAAAAGATATCGGCAGTAGTATGATCGACGAGTTTTATTTCCGCCGAGTTTGTCCATTGCGTGTTTGTACTATGAATTCCTATATCTTGCCAACTAGATTTGATTGTTATTCTTTGATAAGCAGTTATTGCTTTGTTTTTTAGATCTATACCTTTGCCAGTCGAGTATATAGATAGTTTTCCTGTAATTCTCGTTTACGAAAAATAATAAGAAGAGTAAGCCATTTAGCTCCAATCGAAGTGTTCATCATTATCTTATACACAAACAGAAACTGTTACAATTTAACTTCTTAGAAGTGAAAACCTAGACGCTTTAATATTTAATTATAAAAACTTGTAAGTATTGGTTGGGCTCTCATAAATTATGTGATAATACTCCCAGATTAAATTTCCTACGTCTTACGCTTGTCTCCATTTAAATACAGTGGCAAGAATTACCACGGATGAAGGTTTCTTGGAATTAAGCCTCATAACGTCTCGTGCATGTTTTACGGAAAATCCATATAACACGACAGTTGGAAAATTATGCTCAATACGGCAGCTTAGTACTCATAAATTATAGTTGCTTCTAATCGATTTCTCGATTTATTGGCAGGCACTAGATTTATATGTTTAAGTGCTCGGAAATGAATGAGGGAGCTTTGTATTCCATAAACGCCGGTGATAATGAAAAATGTTTATACACATGCACTAAATAAATCGATTTGATGATTGCCAAATATCTATCCTGTAACGACTGAACCATATTTATGGTATTGGTTGCAACAGCGGCTTGAGCGTTGTTAGAGGTGTCGTATATAGGGCATTCTATGTAATTTTTATGTTCAGCAGCCGCGATTAAAATTGAAAATTGTTACGTAGCTGACGTTTTCAAGTTTCAGAGAACTGTTGTAGACGAGAAGGCGGATAATTGTTGATATTAACGATACAAGTTTGATTTGATCATCTTAACGAAACGAGTTTGATTGTCAGAATGAAGCGGTATAAGGCTCTTAACGACACTCAAATTAATTTGGTAAGTAGTCTATAACAACACCTATGAAGATAAACTTTTTAAAAATGTTTTGCTCTGTTACATTCACAACGTGCTCCTATTACCATCCTGTTCGTATTTCTTCTTTTCTATCTGTTTCACTACATCCTTAAAATAACAAAAATACTTTTAATGATTTTCGTTTAATGAAATGAGCTTTACCTAACAATGTACTGCATTTTTTGCAAAATGTTCTGCTATAGTGTCTCTTTATGTATACAAACATGTATATTATACTTTATCTGTTATCCAAAAATGTTTAAATGCTCTTATTACTTTATTTTATAATTAAACCGTTGCTCTGCTATTATTAATTTGGTCATTTTTGTGATGGTGATATCTCTATCAATAGCATCTTTTAGGAGCTTTTTCGTCAGTTGTGTGTTTGACACCATCTCGCTTTATTTATATTATTGTTATAGTGACAATTTTACATATTAATTCTATTGTATAATTCATTCAATGTATCTGTGATACTACGTTACTCCTTTGAAACGCCCCGTTTCAATTTCATTTCTGTAGCGTGTTAATGCATTTGTCACCTTATTTCGGACCACCTTATATCTAATGGCTGTAGCAAAAAAATCAAGATTATCACAGCAGGCGGTGCGACGCGATTAGCACCTGCGGTTTTCGTGTTGGAACTGGTCTAGCTTTTCGATTCGAGTTGGAGCTCAAACAGCCGAAGAGCTGACAGAGTATTGATTTTTTAGAGAAGCACGCTCTCGCGAGTCTCGCGGATTTGAATTGCTGGGCTAAGCTAAAGCCGTTTCAGTTTTATTCGTAAGGCGCATTCTGTGTAGGCTGGTTCCCTTGCGCTGCCGACGATTGAAATCGCTCGCGAAGCGTCCTCTGCTATAATTAGGCCAAGAAACACCGTTCGGCTGCAGTTACGGACCAAAATCTGGCAGTTACGGGCCAAAATCGGGCTAAAATCAGGCAGTTACGGGCTAGAAGAAGCGAATATCGTTTAGTGTGAGTTATGGTCTTGCATGGGCTAATTGGACTCAAACTAAGACTAGAAATTCAGCTAATTCATTCCCCCGATTCTGCTTCCGCATGGGAATTCCTGACATGTGCCGCTACCTTTTGTGCTTTGTTGACCTCTAACAGTGGCGTCTTCGCTTTGGAAGTCTCAGAATTTAGCAGCCAAATCTAGCTAGCGTCTTCAAGGATGGATGCAACAGAACAGGATAATTCCACTTACGATCGCTGGACTTCAACATTAAGTTAAACTGTAAGCACATGCCATACCAGCCCTTTTTTTACGACAAAGGCATTTGCCTTAATTATCTCAGTTCTTGCTAAGATCTTAGCAAATGAAGCTGAAAGAGTTTAGTCAACCTTTTGCATTTTATATGTCATGGTCGTAAATACTGTTTTATTATGTAACATCCTTCCCAAAGTAAAATTAACATTGTGAAGAATTATTGCTCAATAAAGGAGTATTATGTGGACTTCTTTATACACATTACGAGCAACGAAGTGCTTTCGAGGATGTATATAAAGCCTTAGGTACTTGTCGAACGATTGGCTTTAGTATTGTTCTTTACTAATCCGCATTGTTCATATTCTTACGGGTACTAACAGACTTCAAACATGTCCGGAAGCTTATTGACAAGCCAATTTGGTATATTTGACATTTGAAGAAAAATTTGCTCCTATTATCAATATGGAAATATTGATGATATAATAATTTTTAAAAAATGCAAGTGTTTTAAATTTGTTAATTAAGTGTAATATTTTGTTCTTTCGTTTAAATGTGGGACATGTCAACTTTCTTAGGGCTTGAGCATAGACTAACTAGGCCGAATCTCTGGGCGGAGGATGGAATACACTTACCGTTCGACTGATTTGAAAAGTAGTGTTATTCGCTTTGTTAAATAAATTTTTTATGCGATATTTTTATTTAACTATTTTCTTGTAATTAAATAGAACAAATAATTCCACTTTATCGATGTTTCAAACCAACCGGTATACAAACTAAAATATTACAAAAATCAGTCCAATAGTAAGTGTATTCCATTTTTATGAGCACAAGTGTACGTTTTTGGTCTGTTATTAATTAATTTCCAGGATTTATACTTTTTATTGCAAACCCATTTATCTTGTGTTTGTGATACCTGTTACTGTACATATCTTTTAGAAGGCTTTATCGTTGGTCTCCCTGCATTTGGTTCTTCATATGGTTCGGTTTTTATTACTTCATTACTTAGAATTTCTCTCTGTATTAGTTCTACTGTACTTTTGTGATACAATTTATCTAAGGATATTATTTTACGGATGGGGCCATAATTATATATAACAGCAATAAGATAACATAAACAACAAAATAGAATGGTTGAGTAAGAAAGAGATGAGCATACAACAAAATTATTTTAGTAGGCCCAATTAGTTGACATGTCATAATTAAAGTGAGCATCAAGCCTACTCGTATATTTGCTACTATGTTTATCTCTTTCTTACTCAAGCAATATGTGGTATTTTCTTGTTCATGTTATCACATTGCTGTTATATCGAGAGATTAACAAAAAACTGTTCCTCAGCGGGCTGTGGAAATTCAACGTATGAATAATATGTTGGTGACACTGTACGTCAATGTCAAATTCGAGGTTAGCAGGTTAGGATTTGAGTCATTTTGTGTCAAAACTGACGGAAAACGTAACCTGATAACCTCGAATTTGACATTGACGTACAGTGTCACCAACATATTATTCAGACGTTGAATTTCCACAGCCCGCTGAGGAACAGTTTTTTTTGGATCTCTCGATATATAATTGTGGCCCCATCGGTATATTACACTTTGATTGTGTTCTTTAGAAAATGTATTACTATGTGAGGAAGTAGCCTGACATCAAATAAATTTATAATTAGAGTCACCTGTGATTCATGTTATGCGTTTGGCAGTATTGAAGTGTATTGCCAGTTTATGTCAAATCCGAGGTTAATGGTTAGGTTTTGTTTGTTAGTTAACACAGACTGACGCAAAACTTAACCTGCAAATCTCAAATTTGACATAGACTGACAATACACTTCAGTACTGTCAAACGTATAAGACGTATCACAGGCGACTCTAATATTATATGTATTTAATCTCCCGGTATCTTCATTGTCTAAATGTTGTTATTGGTCGTAGTGTGTCAATTTTTGTTTTACTGGTATCGTTGTTATTGTATTTGGTTGTAGTTTAGGTGTATGTTGATTTTAATTCTACTTTGCTTTAGATATTTGAAGTGTTATACAGTTGTTCATTTTACTTCTTTCAATTCTATCCTCTTAACGTAGAGCCGTACCTTCATTTTCTTAAAATAGCTACCCTCTGTATGATCCTTAATTTTATTAAAAAAATAGTTTCTTAATTTTTCTGGCTTAAATCTTTTGCATAATTTGTTATTAACTTAATTAACCTTGTGATTGATGTAGATATTCAGTTTTCTCTGTTGAACATCAAGCTATCTGTCAAATTTACTTGGTAACGTTTTGATTCTTTTAAGAAAGTTCTTTTTTTTATCTACTTCTTGGTCACTTTCAGTCCAGAGTTGAACGTAGGTCTCCTTTAAGGATTTCCATTTTTTACTTCCTTTTACAATAAAGGAAGCATTGGATTCACCCCAAAAAATCGAATTGAGTTTTCAACATTTTAGAGTCCCCTGATCCCAAAAAACATATATTTTTTATTGGTCTGTCTGTGTGTCTGTCTGTCTGCGTGTCTGTGTGTCTGTGAACAGAATATCTCAAAAACGGAAAGTGGTATGGCATTGAAACTTCATATATAAGTTTTGTGTACTATGTAGATGAGACAGCAAGCTTTTGAAGAAAATCGCATAACCGGAAGTAGGTGTTTACTCTTGTGATTTTTCAGTTTTTTCGATTTTTTCAAAAACGGCTTTAACGATTTTTTTAAACTTTACATTTTTATTACATTTTTAATGTGTATTGATGTGAGATAGGTGATTTTCCAGTTGAATACTTCTAAAATGGGTTTCTTTTGTTTTTTTTTCTATTTTTTTATCAACTCCTATTTTAAATAGAACACCCGGTATATTATTACATTTTTGAATTCAGCTTAAAATTCTAGAGAAAATTTGTCTCTTGAACTAACACTCTATTTTGTAAAATTTGTAATTTTTGAAAATTTTGACAAATGCTTGAAAATTTTAAATCAAATTTTTGGCTAATTATAAGATCACTGCAAAAGGAAGTTGTGTGCGTATATCACACCAGATTTTTATCATTCCTATTTATCTACATTAAACCAGCTGTCTTTTTAGTCACTTGTCCATCTATTCGGAAGTCTTCCTCTACTTCTTTTGCTGGAGTGTGGTGGCTACTGTAGCATGTACTCGTATATTATCTATCTGTTTTGGTCCGTCCTTGCCAGTGTCTTGTCCAGATTCATTTAAGGGATACGATTATCTGTATTACACCTATGACTTCGGTTTTCTGGCGGATTCAGGTATTCCCCTGTTATGAATATTTCGAATATTGTTCTTTCTATCGCCCGTTTGGGCGTGTGACTACCACGATTTGTAGATGTGATTTTGTAAATATCAGTTCTCTTTACATTGACCATACACTTTGGTTTTCAGATGTTGTAATATAATGGACAACCTGTATTATGGAATCTTCGAAGAGATTTAAGAAAACAGGTTAAATATAATCTGTTATTTTGTTCTCATAACTTTTCACTTCTCTTATTTTGTTTCGATAAGTCAAGTTGTAATGGCCCAAAATGGCTTTCTTGTCTGTTTCGCGATTTTGTTCTAAGGTCTTTACAAATTGCCATTTGTGATAGGTTTGTGAGCGTTTTTGTTTTAAGTATAGTTATGCTCTATCTTGGGATTAAGTTACTCTAAACGTCTGTGTGTGGAGCATGTTGTTTATTAATTATTTTATTTTAATTTTTAATGTATTCTGAAAATTTAAATTTGTCACACACCGAAGACGCAAGCTGGATGCTTGAAAAAGGACACTGCTTTTTTATGCCATGATCATCTCGCATCTAGGCGAGAACGAACTTAATATCCTCATGTTTGTGGCTGAATATTGCTACCTTGTTCGCTAATTTTTGGCTATTAATTCGTCAGCAGCCCTGAGGCCAATCACTACTATGGGCCTAAAGTCAGTATTTTACGTGGTTCTTGGAGGAAACCTATGTTTAGGTATCTTCCTTCTCCTCTATGAGCGGTTTTGAACTCTCTTTTCTTTAATCAAACCATTATTGTTGGGCGACTACCGAGAAGTTAATATTCGCCGAGAATTCGAGTTAGTCTAACCTGTGACCCATTGCAAGTGTAAAGAGCGGGGTAAAAGTATGGCACCGCCAACTAGGGGCTACAAAGTGAATGTTCTAAATATTTCTGACGAGTTATTTAACTAGAACAGGAAACCCGATTCAAAAAGTATGTCTGAAATAGTTAAATATTTGTAAGAAATATATTTCACTGATGTGACAAGCGATTGTTGTACCATTCGTAAGAAATTCAACTAGTGATTTAGTACACTAATGTTGCTTTGCTTTGGAATTTCTCACAGGGTTGTTACATACTTTATCTAAACTACTATTTCTACCTTTTGGTAAAATAAAACCAAACTAAAAGTCTTACCTTAGCTTCAAACTCCGTAACCTGTGTCATGTCTCGTGGGTAGCCGTCCATGATGATACCGCTGGCAGTATTGTTGGCAGTCATATTGGATTCTACGATTTTCATGACGATATCGAAGGGCACCAGTTCTCCTCCACTTATGCTTTCTCGTATTGTTTTCGAATCGGTTGCATTTAGTTGTTCTGAAGGTTCTGCCGCGGTTCGAAGAAGTCGCCCTATGCTAATATGTACCCATCCGGTTTGTTTTGCAGCCTCGTCGCAAAGGACCGCCTTGTTGCTTCCAGGGCCTCCTATGACCCATAGCACGGAAGGCCAACCTTGCTTCACGGGGGATTGGTACATGTTTTGTGGCTGCGACGTCACTGATATGACTTGGGTGCGGGGCCTAGGGGGTTCCTGCAGACGCTCTGGAACGGGGGCAGCCTGTTCAGAAAGACTTTGTAAATATCGTTAAGTGCAAAACAAACTAAAGTAAAAAGCAACTGAAACAGCTTTATTCGTACTCAGTCGCTGTATTTGCGATTCTACAGTTTTTCTTGTTAATGGCTCAGCAAACCTTTTATGTTGACCAGTGTACCTTAATGGAGTAGAAATACATATTGCTATAAGGCATAAATTAGTCCAACATGCATATTATTGGTCAGTTTATAATCAATACCTTGAAAATCGAACGCTTTCATTCATGCGGTTTCCGACTTAGATTCATCCATAACTTGATAAAAGTACATGTGTTAAATGGCAATATTTGGACAAGCGATTTATGGAAAGCTATCATTTCAAAAGATCTGACGTTTTGGAAATATTTTGTGTAAAATATTGGGTTAGGTGAGAGAAAATTACTCGAAAAGGGTTTCATGCGTGGGTAAACCCACATACGTACAACCTTTTCATACTGCACGATAACCATAATTGAAGGAAAATAACTAAAATATACACAATATAGTCATAGATTAGATAGTAAATCGCGTGGCTATGGGTATTTTTCGACGGAATAATAGGAGCAAATTACAAGATACTAAAGCTTACTTAGTTTAATATTTTGTAATATTAAATCCACACATTTTTGAAATTACGTTTGAAGATTAAACTATTTTTTTCACTCTCGGGACTAAACGACCTACTTTAGGCGTCATTTTCAAGGACCAAAGAGCCACTTTTAATCACTGAGGGATTAAAAGTGGCATTTTGACATTATTTACAACATTACCTTAGTTACTCATCTACATTAAAACCAGCAGAATCAGATTTATTTCGTGATTTGTGGTCTGGTAGTGCAACAAAAATAGCGTATATACCTCGACTTCCGCTCGGGCAATAAACTTCACTCGCGGGATCAAATGATGCACTTTTGTCCCTTGTTATATAATATACTAATATGTTTCCGTGTTGAGGACAAAATAATTTTTAGATTTTCAGCTGGGAAAAGAAATATGTTTTCTTAGTTTCAAGTGAATATAATCATTGTCATCATCATATTGCGGTACAGCTTTTCACAAGCCTTGGTTAAATCTAAGGTACATTTTTGTGCTCTGCGTTTTCAATGACCAAACTGTACAACCTCCAGGTTCGTTTTAATGAGATCTAGAAGTCTAATGCTTGGGCAGCCAATGTGTTTTCCCTCTCTGGCATATCAAGAGTGATTTTCTCAACCACGTTACTATATGATCAAGTAATCGATTTTTTAAGCTTAATCGTTTTACATATATTTGAATCTTCATACATCTGATGTAGGTAGATTATAATAATTATATGTCAATTATATACTGGCTTGCAGACCTTTTGTTGGAAGGAGCTGATTAGGTCTTTCTCTACCTTAGCATAGAAGGGTTGATCGAATAAGAGTCTCGTAAACTTAGTTTTACGAGATAAGTTTTTAAAGCTAAAACTCGAATTTAGACCAAAGTAGATTCAATTGCTAGTAGTATTCTTCTGTTATCTATTTTTGTATATTCTTTTCTTTGTCAGTGTCTCAAATATCTTCGTTGGTTACTTGCTTTAAGTGCATGTTTGCTGGTTGCTGATGGATTTTGCTAGTATGTTAATATCATCAGTGTAACCTAGGCTTTGTGATAATTATAGATTGTACCACTACTATTGGTTTGTGTATCTCTAACTACTTTCTTGAGTGTCAGGTAAAATAGCTAATATGACAGCCTGTCTTCTAGATATAAACATATATTTATCACAATAGATATTTATGCATTAAGGGAGATATGCATATGTTTTTCCTTGAGGTTGACATGTGTTACAGACCGAGCGCCTCTGGCCCGAGGTCTGTAAGTCAACCGAAGGTAAAGAACATGGATATCTCCCGTGGTGCATACAATATTTTATCTACTAGCAATTTCGTAAAAATAGTATGAAATGTCAAAATGTCATAATGACATTTAAAATTAGAATATGTAAGTAACATCAAGGATTGCCTCATTGTATGGTTGCTAAGACGTTAATTATAGTTACATTGTTACCACGAGTTTGAGGGAGAAATAATTTGACAAGTCCCTTGGGAGTTATGAGTAGCTTTTCATATTTTGTTTCTATGACGAAAATTTACAATATCATGTTGCTAGTAGATAAAAACATTTTATTTCATTTAGCGTCATCTCCGCTAATGTCTATCCGGCGAGACACTGCAGTGGTGGGCGGGATGTATCGAGCCCAATTTACAGAGGGGAACCTTGTGTGATAGAAAGTGTATTATGGGTTGCTAGTAATGCTACTAGGCTTAATTGTTAATAAATAGGATTAGGAGTAGAACATAAAACATTAATAAATAAATGTAATTTATTTGCAATATTTTTTTTAAGAATATAGAAGTTTGACTGGTGTACGTTTGCACGCCGTTTAAACCAATCACCAGCACGTATTTGGTTTCCTACCCTAAATATTTGATTTGTGTCGATATTAAATTCAAGTGTCTTTTCTATTATTTGTTTAATAGCAGCTATTTAATCTATCGTGAATTTTCTGAGCCTCAAACCACATTGATCTTCTGTGTGAACAGTTTCAGCAGTTTAGCAACTTTCATTTTCCATTCTAGAGGCATGATTTATTGATTTAATGTTTTATCGACGAAACTATGAATGTAGTTTGCTAGTTCTCCATTTCTTGTCTTATACAGTTCATCTTAGGAATATTTTCCCGTGTTAGTTTAAGAGAACATTCTGTATGATTTACATAATTGCTGCATTCCTGCAATAAACTGTATAGTTTTTCTGGCATGCTACCGCTACTTGCAGCCTTATGCATTTTCTGCTTTCGGATTGCTTGTTTTAGCTCTTCAGTTGTGGATCTTGCTATTTTTCCTTATTCTTCTACTCTGCATTGCCTTAATATTTTCTTTCTTCCCTTCTTCTTTAACAGTTTGTGTATTGAGTAATGCACAAAACGCCCTTTCCATTTGTTTTGCACTGCTTTATCTTCGCTAAACTTCGATTATAATTTTGACAGCTTTTCCTACCAACAAGCCGGGATTTTTCTTGTAATAGAAATTTAAATTTAAATTATAGTAGTTTACGCAACAAGTTTGGAAAGAGAACCTTTAAAGGACGCAGAGAAAAATTTCAGACCGATGCCGAAGGGGTGTAATAAGGGACGATGGTAATACTGAACTGCTAACCATTAGGTCATTTAGTTAAGGTCATATAGTGGGGTTATGTATCTAAATAAATTGCGCTGTTACCATCTGAAGAATCAATTGTGGGAGTAGGGTAATAGTGGACATTAACGTTTAAATTATGAGTGCAATCGTGGATAGTGCTAAATAGTTATGTTTATTATAGACAGATGGCTCGTATATATCAGAAGAAGTATAAAGGGGCTATAAGAAGAAGAAGAAGCCTGCTACATACAGTATGTTCACTTTGAGCAGGGCACTAGCTGAAGTAAAGCTTGAAAATACGTTGAAAGATGTATCAGAGAGATTTAACATTCCTAAATCTACCTACTCTAGGAAAATATAAAGGAGTAGAAAATGTTAAATATGTTGAAATTTGTGTTGGCCAAAAACTCATTTTAAAGAAAGAAGACGAAGAATCTTTAGCTAAGTACCTGTCCGAATCTGGAAAATGTGGTTCTGGTTTGACTAAGTGCGAAGTATCACAATATGTAAAAGAGTTCTGTGAATATACTAGTAATAGGTACTTGGAACTAGGTTGTCTTGATGTCAATTTTACGTATTTGTCCTTTCCAAGGTACGGACAAGTCGTTGTTTCCTCCCATTCTAAAGAACTTTAGAGTGAGAGGAGACAACGATCAGGGTACGGACAGAGAATTTTTCCCTCTCGCTCAAAGTACTTTATAGTGAGTAAAAACAACGATCTGTGCGTAACTGCGTACCCTGGAAAGAACAAATACGTTAAATTGACATCAAGGTACCTTACTCGGTACGAATCTAGACCGGACTGGAAGTGCTTTAGAGATTTCATGCGGATGCATCTTCAGATATCTCTTTGTAAAGAAGAAATCTGTCAGCGTTTGAGAGGAGCAGATCCCTTTGTAATAAGGAAATGGTATGAAGTTTATTAGACCGTTTGTATAAATAAAAAAGAGAACATTTCAATTTCAGATGGCTACCTTATATGTATACGATTGCAACGAGACGGGATTTTGCCATGACCCAAAGGATATCATACTTGTTGCACCGAAAGAGTTTCAAAAAGCATCGCTGGTTCCGGAGAGAAGAATACAACGGTACTAGCTTGTGGAAATGCGAATGGAGAGAAGTTACCTCCTTTTATAGTTTTTATAGGCAAATATGTCTGGCAGAGTTGGATAACCGAAGAAGATTATCCAGGAACGAAGAAAGGTTGGATGGAGGGTAACTTGTTTTATAAATGGTTCAAGGAATGTTTTTTTGTGAAAAAGTGATCCTTATCTATGTTGAGGCAAGCGTTCATAGTATTTATCCGTTGTTGTTGTAGAAGACAGTGGAGTAATTTTATTGAAATTACCTGCAAATATGTTTCACTACTTGTAGCCCTTGAATAAATGTGTGTTTAAACTAATCAAAACAATATAGAATAAACAGGTGCTCGACGTTAATAGACATTTTCCTGGTAGAATATTACCCAATCAGAAGTTCTCTAAACTAACCAAAGTAGTTGAGGCAGGAGCTTTCAAACCGGAGTACTTAATTCCATGCTTTAGCTTAACTGGACTTTTTTTCCAATCGATTTACTAAGTTCCTGATTATGGATATGATTCTATTAAAATGAAGAGATCTAGAGACACACAAATAGAAGACAACCCAATTGTCGACTACCAAGGACCAGTTGCAGCTGAAGCAAGTCCTAGCTAGTGTGAGGAATGCATAAGAACTACATTGACAGAAAACTTATTTAGCTTTTAAGAATCGCAACGAACACAAATCTGTAAAAAAAATGACCAATAGAAGAATGCAAGAAAGAACTTGAAACATAAATAGTGTTATCAGCATCACCTGATTTTGAATGTGAAGAAACCGAAATGGTGTTAGAAAGTGAACTTGAAGTAGAGAGTACTCTTAATGAAGTTGAAGGAGATAATTTAGAAGGTGGCTGCGAAGCAACAGTTTGGAAGAAGAAGAGCAAAGTTCTATTACACGTGTGAACGTTAACAATATCCAGGTTGGGGGTTTTGTTTGAGTTATTGCCGAATTTCAAGATTCAAATTTGGAAAATTAATACCAAGTCAATTGTATGAGGACTTTTAATGGAAAAACACATTTTTTGTATTGCATCAATCAAAGGATTTCAACATAGTTGGTTTAAATAAAATAAAATCGTAATTGCCAGAACCCTTTAAATCAAGAGGAATTTATACAGTCTCAATAACAATTTAAGATTATGTTTAATTCTGATTATCTAGAAAAGTTTTGTTTACCTACCCATTTAATATTCAATCCCGGTTCATCAAAGAATAACTATTGATTTCAGAAGTACTTAATTGTTTCACTCATTTATTTTTATGATTTCTACTGATTCTTTTTCAATTTAGAAGACTCATGCTCAATTTTAGTGTGTTGATTTATAACTCCTATTATAATTCCTTCAATAGAAATAATATCAAGATGAAACGAAGACGGTTTGATTGTGGCACTTTATGCAAGTCCACTATTGATCTCAATATTTTATACTGAATTAGACAGGAAGTTACTGTGTTAGTTTACCCTCCTGAGGGGAATACTGACCAAGCAGTTTCAGAAAAAAAGATGTCGAATTTGATTATTTAAAATGTTATTTGTACTTTTCTAAGCCATATATCAAAGAGAGTAACTCCAATTAATAACAATTAGTTTGACCTGAGAATTTTGTCCTGTGCATTATTAGCAGGTTAGTTCATTATTCTTTTCAGCTTCCCAGGTTAAAACTGTATGAAATCTTACTGCAAAGAAGTTGTAAGAAATATATTTTGAAAACTGTAATGTTAACTTCAACTGAAAAAAATTGTTTAAAACCGCTCTATATCTCAGAAGTAGTAAGGAAAGTAAAGTGCACTACGTTCCACAAAAAGCAGAAGGTAGTTTAGCAGTTGTTACTAAGAAAAAATAGGATGATCGACTTTTTTTACACTTTTGCTTTTCAGTAAATGCTTGAATATACCATAATATCAGATAAAATAACTGACCTTGTAGTTTTATAATTTTATCAAATTATTGTGTCCTCAATCTATCCGCCAAAAACATGTTTAAACATGCAATAATTCAATTCGAAATATAATTTTTGTTAAAACAATCTGTTATTTAAAATTTAACCAATTTCTTTTCTTATAAGAAAAAGTCAAAATCTGTTATTTCTCTTCTAGTTTTGTATTTAGACGTTGCATCATCTTGTATGTGGCTTTTGCGTGTAAGTTACTTGAGTTTGTTCAGTATAACTTACTCGATGACTTAGTTGGAAATTAAAACATTGATCATCTCCAAAATCTAAGAAAGCCCTCAGCAATGGTTTAAACGCCACTTGAGAGTGGACATGTGGACAACAACTTAATAAACACAATAAGAAGTACTCATGAAACAGTAAGAGCACGAGTACAAGTGGCAGAACAAAGATAAGTTTGATCAGATCAGACAAGAATTTAGAAGCAATCAGAGTAAGTAGCCTACTATACGCAGATACTACTATCGAATACCGAGAAGAAAATGCAAAAGTTAATAAACACTTGGACTGAAAAAATAGAATACATGAAAATGGAATTGAATATCAGTAAAACAAAGAACATGTTTGTGAATGAAAAACAAAAAAAGAAAGATCAAAACAACAACAAATTAAAAGTAAAAGCAAGATGTTGGAAAGAGTATCGACTTGTGAATTTCTCGGAAGTATACTAACAGAAGACGGAAAAACGGATGCAGAAATAGCAGATAGAGCAAACAAATCAACAAGAATCTATTATACCATAAACAAAACAATACTAGGTCATAAAGACATCGACATAGAAGTGAAAAAGAAAATACACACAATAACAATACTAATCATAACATATCAATGCGAAAACTGGACACTCAGAAAAAGAGACGAATTCAAAATTAATGCAATAGAAATTAAACACACCAGGAAAATAGCAGGGAAAACTAAATGGGACAGACTAAAAATGCAGACATTGGAGAAATAATGAAATAAGAATCGATAATAGAGAAACTAAAAAATCTGGTGTGATACACTCACACAACTTCCTTTTACAGTGATCTTATAATTAGCCAAAAATTTTATTTTAAATTTTTAGGCATTTCTCAAACATTTTCAAAAATTACAAATTCTACAAAAACGGTACAAACTAGAGTGTTAGTTGAAGACACAAATGTTCTCTAGAATTTTAAGCTGAATTATGTAGTAATATATGGGGTGTTCTATTTAAAATAAAAGTTAATAAAAACAAAAGAAACCCATTTTAGAAGTATTCAACTGGAAAATCGCCTATCTCACATCAATACACATTAAAAATGTAATAAAAATGTGAAGTTTGAAAAAATCGTTAGAGCCGTTTTTGAAAACATCGAAAAAACTGAAAAATCACGCGAGTAAATACCTACTTCCCGTTATGCAATTTTTTTCAAAAGCTTGCTGTCGCATCTACATAGTACACAAAACTTATATATGAAGTTTCAAGGCCATAGCTCTTTTCGTTTTTGAGATATTCTGTTCACAGGCAGACAGTCAGACAGACAGACACACAGACAGACAGACCAATAAACAAAAACATGTTTTTTGGTTTACGGACTCTAAAACGTGAAGATATGTTGAAAACTCAATTTCGAATTTTTTGGGTGAATCCAATTCTTCCTTTATCGTAAAAGGAAGTAAAAAGAAGCAACTAAACTGGTACGCACATATAGTGAGAATGGAAAGGAATCACAAGAAAAATAATGGAAGTGGGAAAACCAATCAAAAAACAAAGAGGCAAACCCAGACGAAAATGGATGGACCAAATCAAAGAACTGGGACTAGAAAGGGAAGTGACATTGGATGAACTGAAGACAATAGTGAGGGACAAAAATTGATACAGGAATAGCGACCGACATCCGACCCCCGAAAGAGCATTAAGGATTAGAGAAGAAGAAGAAGAAGAAGTATTTATAGTTGTTTATTTTTGAGTGAAAATCAAAGCTTTTCTAGGTGTCTATAAACGCTAAAATGTTCTGAGAAGTGTTACCGTTTTCAGGAATTTTTATATCTGTTGTTATACATTTTCAGGAGTTGTTATGGTCTTTATGATTGTTTTAAAGTTGCAAAGGTACAGAAAAATATATGTCGTTACCTATGTAAGGTACCAAGAAGCAAAAAATTGCAGAATAGCTTGACGTCGACAGTGTTAATACGGCTTCAATTTGGACGACGTTTTTACAATAAAGTTGAAAGGGCTAATCAACAGCTTATACAAAAATCTTGCAATGCAATCTCATTACAAAAATTGCAAGGTAAATGGGTGACTATTAAAAGTGACTTAAATTAAACTGTAACCAATACCAATAGTAAGTTTTAGCAGTAGAAAAGATGTTTAGTTATATCTTATACATTAGTCATTACGGTAAATATTGCTATTTGAGACAAACTCACCATTGTTGGAAGCTCCGTTGTAACGTCAGCAGGAACTTCAGGCGGTTGGCCATTGCTAAAAACCGGAGGATTGTCTTGAGTTCCTAATATTCTCATAACTCCTGCTTTGAAATCCTTATAAACATCGCCGGGATGTCTTTCGCCATTTACCTAGAGCAAGAATAAGGTTATTGTTAGTTCTCGCTGACGAGAGATATTAGTTTATAAATAGAAAACTAATCGCTATTAAACGAACAATCAATTGCGAAGAAAGTAGGATAGAAATCCAGAAGCAAGACAAATTAATTTAAAATGCCGAAGACAAAGAGAGACTATTTAATCAAGCTGGTGGATGAGTTGAAACGGCGAGTTGACGTTACGTTTTCAGGTAGAGGGCGGTTTTTAACATTGACATTGAACGACTTATGAGAAATCAATTTTCCCCATTAACAGTCTACTTTAACCCGCACGATTTTTAGTAAAGGTTTTTGTCCTTTTTTTCTTAATATTTTAGTCAAGTAGTTTTTGAAGGTGCACTTTTTTGTTTAATTGACATCGGAAATTTTATAGAATCAGATAAATTGTTAGTTATGCATTTATTGTTTGTATTATTACATTTGGAAGGATCATTGCAGTGCATTTTCCCATAAAAAATTCCTCTGTATAGAAGCGAAGGATCGCTTGTGGCAACGCTACATATTTTATTCATAGGCTGTAGAAACCAGCACTGTCCTCACCATCAATACGTTTGAATCGATCCGTTCTATATTACGACAACAGCTCATGTGACATTATTGTTATTGAAACATTACGTACGTATAACAGGTATATGGCAGTATTTAGAAATTACATGTGTACATATTAGATTTTATTAAATATAATTTAAATACATGGTAGACACGTTGTACAAACTGTTTTATTAATTACTTTCAATAATAAATAAATGTATATCAACATCCCTCTTCGGTTGATAAGATGTTAATTTCAATCTCATAGTTTTTTCCATATTTCAAAAATTCGATATCTCGTTCTGAAATACACAAATTCGGATTTTCTTCAGCAGGCTGCGAATGGATACCGAACATAAAGTTCTTACCCTCTTTCACATATGGACTTGTAATGCCGAGTTTAATTTTTACCGAATTTTCCATAAAAGGCCTCTTGCAGTGCATCTTGCACATCAAATTCTTGCCATCTCGTTTAATGTCACAGTAAAATAAAGCGTCATGGGCAAACGTTAAGAAACTATAGGAGTCATTGCCGAGCGTTAAAAATATTTCTTTGGAGCCATACGTGGTATTACAATGCTTGTCCTTACAATGTTGCAACTCTTCAGAAGCCTTTCCTACCCAATTGCACTTCAGATTGCTCGTCTTGAAGGAACATTCACTTGCGTGATTACTCCGGCAAAAAGGTTGGTGCGCCTCCAGCCTTTGAATGGTGCCCTTGTACGGGCATCCGCAGTATTTGAATTTGCAAGCAAAACGAGCTTCCATTACCAGTGCTTCCAACGAGGAGGACCTGGTGGATAGCACTTGATTGTTGCACACTAAGCAATCTTCTCCGTACATTAAACATACCGCACAAATTCCGTGGTTCAGCGTGCATTTATATATAGGTGGCAGCAATGGCGTGTGGCAGATAGAGCACTTTAACGCGTCGGGGGAAAGATTTACTGCTTCTGTTGTATCTGGAAATTCTTGAAAATGGAAGTGGGATGGAGCCATTCTGGACCAGCAGAAGACAGTGTTGTTTGTTGACAATATAGTTTGAAAAAATAATGTTTGGAAATAATGTTGCTATGACAATGAATATAAACAAGGGCCGACCCGCCTCCGTGGCTTAGTGGTTCAGATGATGATGCTGAGCCAAGGGTTGCGCGTTCGATCCTTGCTCAGAGTAACATTTTATTAATAAAAAAATTCAAGAAATTCAATGTAAACTGATACAGATAAGACTACAATATGTAGTATGTAACATGTAAATCAACGTGTGATCGGTTGACAAAATTCTAACTGTTGACTGTTTTAGTCTAAATTTCACAGTTTTATTAAAAAAAGTTCTAATCAGTTTTAGTCTTCTACTGCAATGTAATTCTAATTATATATTCCGATAAAGTGTTTGTTTTCGAGTTATAAGCAAAAATTCCATTTTTCGTATTGTGGCTATACGAGAATCTCATTTATTTATAAAAATAGAGAAAAGTTTTGAAATTCGAAATAAAGTTGTATTTTTTATATGGAATCCATAGTTGTCTGGGACATCATGAGAAAGAGATTTTTTTCTATTTCTGTGATATATCGTAATACATAATATAACATACAGCGTCCGTCATAAATTTGAACATCTATGGATTTTTTTATTATTCATTTATCAGAATATTTTGCTCTTGATAAAAGTTCCTGCACCTTCTCAAACTAAAAATACACTTGCCAATATTTAAATATCCTCTTTTTATGCGAGGGAGGTTTAAAAACATAAAAATGGTTCAAGAATAAAGTACCCTTATTTTTCAAACAAACAAGAGTGTTATTTGAAGAAGTTGCTTAGAACTGAAAATAAGTGGCAATTGTGAAGTAACAGCCACAACCTCCGAAACAAATTTTCACTGATTTCTCCTATTTTTTTAGCACCCTGCGTATCACCAAATGGCATACTTCAAAGTTAACATATCAACGGAAACGATAAAGGTGTACTGTCGTACTTGAGTTTCCCTCACTTATAAACCAGGATATTGCGTGATTCGAAATTAGTGCTAAAAAATCTGGTGTGATACACGCACACTACTTCCTTTTACAGTGATCTTATAACACTGGTATACAAAATTTTGCACCAGAGCAAGTAGAAGTGGTTTCTATATGTATTTTTTCTCCTGAATTCAAAACTGTTATCAGAATTCTTCTATCACCCTTAGTTTTCAAGTTACACCCTGTTCAGTGTTATAAACGTTATGGAATCTATACAATTATGTTATGGTATTATGCATTTATAATATGTAAATGAATAAAAAAATTGTGTTGATTAAGCATTTCAAAATGTTTTGTTTGTTATGAAAGAAAGTCTGCAACGGCATAGAACAATGCAATTAGTCATAACTTCTGGATGATGCAATTCAAAAATAAGTCAGGCGATGGCTTTAGCAGACTTAGTCATCATTGTTTCTCAAAGGGATGTCACAAGCAACGTCTGATATGATTATAATGTCTGAGTTACTGGTTCGTGTATATGTGCTGATATAACAAGTTCAGTGTAAACGTTTCTCAGTTACCACGTATTCTAAATTTTCATTTCATCTTTTGAATTCAAGACATGTAGTGACTATCATTTGAAGTGTTTGTATTCTGTGATTTTACAAAATGCCTAGAAATTGTGTCAATCCCCGGATAGCTTTTGCTACATTTGTGGTGAGGTTACATTTATAAATTTCAAAAACGTAGTTTTACTTCTCTCATAAAAAAATGTTATGAACTTTATTTTGGTTGCAAAGTTGGTGACCAAGACAAACATTGGGCCGCTCACATTTGTTGTGCTGCTTGTGTCAGACTCCTTACAAGTTGGTCAAAGGGTTTTCGGCACTAGAACTTTGATGTTCCAATGATTTGGCGGGAACCAAAAGATCATGCCACGGATTGTTACTTTTGTCTGACTAATATTTCGGGCATTAGTTCAAAATCAAAGCACACTATTTCATACCCTAGTTTACCATCTGTCATGATACCTGTGGCTCACAGTGAAGAACTGCCTGTACCTAAACCACCAGAAAATATCATACTTAGCGATGATGAACAACACAAGAATTTGGCAGAGGATAATGATGATGTAAGGGTTGATCCAAACTATGATGCTTCGTGTTCGTCTGGTGAACCTCATCTACTAACACAAGGGAACCTCAATGACCTTGTACGAGATCTGAATTTATCTAGGCTCACGATTAAAAGGTTGGAATCTCCTCCACCACGAAACAAAGATATGTATTTTTCGGAATAGGCATAATGACTTCATGAATTTCTTTGTATTTGAAGATGGACTGGTTTTTTGTAATAATGTTTTTTCTGTAATGGAATCATTTGGTCATGAGTACAAAACAGAGGAGTGGCGTTTGTTTATTGATTCGTCTAAAGCTAGTCTGAAAGCCGTGCTTCTGCACATTGGAAATGAGTTTCCATCAGTGCCAGTAGCCTACGCTACGGACCTGAAAGAAACTTACATGAACATGAAACTTCTGCTAAATAAAATAAAGTATGAAGAATTTCAATGGAATATCTGTGGTGACTTGAAAGTAATTGCTCTCTTGCTAGGTCTTCAACTTGGTTTCACCAAATACTGTTGTTTTCTTTGCGAGTGGGACAGCAGAGACCGAAAAAATCATTATGTACAGAAAGAGTGGCCAACCCGAACAGCATTAACTCCAGGAAGGAGGAATGTTGTTAATGCGCCACTTGTTGATTCAAAAAAAGTTTATTTACCTCCACTCCATATAAAATTGGGGCTTATTAAAAACTTTGTGAAAGCAATGGATCGAAACGGGCTTGGATTCGCTTACTTAAAAAATAAGTTTCCAAATATCTGTGAAGCAAAACTAAAAGAAGGAATCTTTGTAGGACCTCAAATTAGGGAGTTATTTAAAGACGACAACTTCGATAATACATTAAATGATGTGGAGAAAGCTGCATGGAAGTCTTTTAAGAACATTTGCAAGAACTTCTTAGGAAACCATAAATCCGAAAATTACAAAGAAATAGTGGATGATCTTTTAAAATCTTATAAAATCATGGGATGCAACATGTCACTGAAGATTCACTTCTTGGACTCTCACCTGAATTTCTTCCCACCAAATTTAGGAGCAGTCAGCGATGAAAATGGTGACCGGTTCCATCAGGATATTTTGGATATGGAAAAGCGGTACCAGGGCAAGTGGTGTCCGAGCATGCTAGCTGACTATTGCTGGACCCTAAGGAGAGATGATCCTGACGCAAAATATCGTAGAAAATCAAACACTACTACTTTTTAGGTAAGATTATATTACACTTAGAATGCATTGTAAATACGTTATATTGTAAAATTAAAATAGTTGCATCTAAAAATCCTTACGTGATAGAATAATTCTGAAATCATATTTGAATTCAGTGGAAAAATGCTATTAGATTCACCCATCTTCATTTCTGGGACAAAAAATTAGTCATATTTTGTATACCAGTGTAATTAGCCAAAAATTTGATTTTTAATTTTTAAGCATTTGTTAAAATTTTTCAAAAATTACAAATTGTACAGAAACCGTACAAAATAGAGTTATTTGAAAAAACAAATTTTCTATAAAATTTTATTCTAAATTCCCCAATGTAATAATATACCGGATATTCTATTTAAAATAGGAGTTCATAAAAAAAAAAAAAATCAAAAGAAACCCATTTTAGAGGCATTCCCCTGCAAAATTACTTATCTCACATCAATGCACATTAAAAATGTAATAAAAATGTTAAGTTAAAAAACAATTGCTAGCCGTTTTTAAAAAATTTTAAAAAACTGAAAAATTACAAGAGTAAACACCATACTTCCGGTTATGCGATTTTCTTCAAAAGCTTGCTGTTGCATCTAGATAGTACACAAAACTTATATAGGGCATTCAGTGAACACAAAAACATTTATTTTTTTTAAAGTTGGCATGTGCATATAATTTTTGTATTAGGGATTTTGTATTTTATTTTGCAAAGGTTTTCACGCATATATACAGGCATATTTGAATTTAAAAATGACAATTAATATTTCTCATTGTCAGTGTCAGAGTAAATATTTTTCTAGAAATTCTCACCTGAAGTTTTACAAAATGCAATAAAAATACCTATTGATAAACGTAACATCCTTAAAAGTAGTTATTTACAACATTTATGACAGATGGGAAGTAAATGTCACACACTTAACCTATTTGTTTTAGTAACTTTTTGGAATTACACTCTTAGACAAAGATGAATTTTGGAAGTACACCCATAAAATTTTGGAAATCAAAGGCCACTTTGTGCTTTTATGTTTAGTGAACAGACTATATATGAAGTTTCAGGTCATACCTCTTTTCGTTTTTGAAATATTCTGTTCACACACAGACACACACAAACTGATAGACTGACCAATGAACAAAAACATGTTTTTTGGGTTCAGGGGACTCTAAAACGTGAAGATCTGTTGAAAAGTCAACTTAGAATTTTTAGGGTGAATCCAATACTTCCCTTATTGTAAAAGGAAGTAAACATCTGATTTTTGTGTAAAAACAGCTATCTTAAAAATGTAGTAACAAGCAATTAAAACATCAGAAAAAATTCAAATTAATTATAATTTTTAACAGAAATGTTATAACAAATATTTCCAATTAACATTTTTGTGTATTTTGAAAAATAAGGGTACTTTATTCTTGAGCCATTTTCATATTTTCGATCCTTCCTGGTATACTAAATATGATATTTACATTTTTGCAAGTGCAATTTTAATTTGAGATGATGCAGACACTTCTATCAAAGATATAAAATTTTAATAAATGGATAATGAAACAATTTTCCATGTGTGCGAATGTCTGACGGACACTGTATAATATTATAAGCAACAATAAAACGTGATTAATTCTGTCAATCAAACGGTGGTATTACAATAACGCAACTACAGACACTTTGTTTAATCACGTATCTAAATGGCACAAGCTTTCAACTTCAAATTTAATCTAGCTCCTTTTACTTCGGAAAATAAATTATAATAATCATGATTTTTTCGAACTCGCAATTTTTGCGAAAATATCCGTTTCCGTGTTTTGTGATTTAGAGAAAGTGATCTTCCAAGTGATGTATGTCTGTCAGTGTGTGAGTCAGCCTGTGTTCTCTTTACAGCTCAGACGGTTTAATCGATTTGCCTGAAAATTCATATCCTCGTTTTGATTATAAGTTCGGAGATCCTAATTGATTTTTGGTTAAAATCGGGCAGCCAGGAGTGGTTTCTTACTGTTTTTTGTTTTCCGGCAAAGGTTTATAATTGTTTGATAACAATTAAATTAAGTAGAAACATATCATATATTATGCAATTATTTACAACTTTTATGTAAAAAGCGTTTTGTAAATAAAATACACCTTTTGGAAAAATTGCAAAAATAAATTTTTATAAATAATTTTCCAGATTCTAAAAATAATGGGAATGAACTTGTTTTAAACTTATATATTCTTTAATTAATAATAACTTTTCTAAAAACATTTTTTGCGAGTAGTAGTGTTTCTGAAAAAATCACAACATTAAGTTTTTACAAGCTGCAAAAGACAGCGCGTGGTAATCGCATCTTATTTTTTAGATCAGAATATACCACGACGAGTGATTTTACCGAACAAGAAACTAGGAATTTGGCAAATATATTGAAAAAGCCGAATTCAAAGTTTGTAGAACCAGCCCTGTGCTGTGAACGCATTGTTAATTTAAATTTGGTATGTGCTGCGATAAATGCAACATTCAAGCCTACTCGCAGGAGGAGGGAATTTTTGGCATAAGCAAATTGTATGCTGAAAAAGTTAATGCCAGTTTGCCTTAAGTAAGAGCAGAAGTGCCTGTGACTCTAGCGTGTGAAGTGAATAGAAACGGCCTCAAAGGGCCTGGTAGTAAATAATTGCGGCCAAAAACTTTAAAGTGCAGCGAACAAGCGTTTGCAAGTCCAGCGAACGAAATTTCACCGTGTACGAGGTGAGCATACCAATTTGCACCACATTCAAAGGTGCATTAGAGGCGTTCGTTTCTGAGACGCAACTTTAGCCTTCCTTGAGACGCCTACCAGTAACCGAACATTTCCCAGCAACGGGTGTGGTAACTTCCCGCGCATAACGCCATTCAATGTTTGGATGACGCAATCCAGTGCTACTTCGAGGATCGGAAGGTAATTCGATATAGGAAGGGTTTTCAGGTTAACGCGATAAGATTTGCATTCAGATATAAGAAGCTTTTACAAGCGCGAAAGAATGTGCTTTACAAACAAATAATACGCGAGTAGATCGCGCTCAATGCCTCCTTTTGGGTTTTAACGACAATTGATTCGTTATTTTCAATATTGTTTTAATGTTGTTCATGCCAGTAGTCCCAAGCTATATCATCCGTAGCCTTTCTTTTATTGGTTTACATGTGCATTTAGGAATAACGAACCATTCTAGGAGTTAATCCTATTTTATCTTGTGTTTTAAAGTCAATATATTTGTGTAAACAAATTGCCTTTTCTTGTATGCATTGTTTGAAGTCAGTTTCAGAGCGAGAATACTTCAATGGCGAATCAGCTGAGCTATCAAGGTAAATACAAAGAGCAAACAAATGATTCTAATATTAAGGTGTACGAGACTTCGTATTTAAAGTAACCAGGTGAGGGACTAAACATTACGTATTTTTAGAAATTTCCAAGTATTAGGTGTATTCAAAGAAAGTTATACGTGGGTTTGGTATCAAAAAGCACCAAAGTATGACGGCAGTATACGATGGTACCAGTTGTTAAAGGAACACGACATTCCGTTTTTTTTCCTTTACTGTGATTAGAATTAATCAGCTGTTATTTTTTCGTTTTTGATATTATACTGTATTTATAGAGTTTAGACTATAACTATTTGTCTTTTCGTGTACGTTTAAAAACGTCGTTATCTGTAATATGTTCAACTCATAATATTCAGAATTTAAAATAATCTATAACTTTAACCCCTGTGGATTGCTTATAACAAGAGTTTGGACAGATTTGATGATAACACAATAAATTCACAAAACTGCAATGGTTGTACAAACCAAACTTTGAATAAAAGCGTATAAAACATATGTAAACTTACAACCGTTTTATAAAGCTGGATATCCCTAGAGATAACTGCAGAATTTGCGGTCACATTTCCACCTGTGCGGCTGACCAGGTGAAGCGTGACTATCATCTGATAGTATTAGAGTAACCAGGTCATACTAGATGCCGTACACCACATGTAGATAGGCCGACTTTTTAAATTAAGATAATAATCACTAGGCGTACGAATGGGGTTTTATTATCCGTAAAGGTCCCACAGAAATAATTATAAATTAGAGTACAGTGAGAGAAGTATAATTATTCAATTACTCATGTACTATTAACTATTACATACAGGCAACTTGCAGTTAATTTAATAATTATTTTGAAAAAATCACTGCAAACATTTTTGATATAAAGCAATAAGAATTTGAAAAGTCAAAGGCCAGTTGATGTTGGTGTGATGTAGTGTTACTTCTCTGTAATTAGTTTTTTATATTTTCAAAAAAGCTCTTTTTATTCATGAGTTGGTATGAGCATAAAATGTAGCTCAAATACATGTGATTGTGCATAGTTTGGTGTTAAGTTATGAAGACTTTTTGATAGTGACTGCTATCGCCTGAGTTTATAGCTTATGCAGGTGGTGCAACAAGACATTTAAAATAAATCGACTACATTTTTTTAATTGTATATTTTGAAAATATCATGCACAAATTTTTTTAAATTTATTAGACGATGCTACCTACTTTTGTGGATTAATCGTGGTTAGGTATCTCCTTTCATACACGTCATATATTGTGAGCTATCTAGTTTAAATTGCTTTAAGCAGGGAAATGGTAATTTTAAACGTTTGCGATGATGATCTTTCATTATTTTAACTAGAAGTGTTATTTTAAACTATCTTTAATTTAGGTTTACGATATGTTTAAGGGACACACTTTTAAAAACTGTTCTTAATACAACATTTAAAATACACAATTTAATTTGTAAAATAATATCGATTTTCTTATAAATACGAACAATAATATCGTTAGAATTGATGTATAGTGAGATATCAACAACTATTAGTGGCCGTTTACAGCAGATATAATAAAAATTAAAACCGTTTAGCTTTAAATTGTAAGTAACGTGCTAAGGAAGAAAAGCGTGAATGAACGATCATAACTGGGAAGTATTAAATCAATGGAGTGACAAAGCCCTAACAAGGGAATTCCGTTAACACCAAACTCATAGTTCCACATGATAGACATCACGCAAGTCACGATCCTTAATTCAATTACTTCCAAGCAACATTGCCTACGTTTATTAAAGGCATTTCTTAAGCGTCATTCCAACAATTGTTTCATGATTAATGTGCTCCACAGAAATAATTTAAGTACAATCACCAGTTGGCCATCCAAAAACACGAGAATCAGAATTGTAAAATTTTGAACTTACCGCTATGAGCATGTTGCTTTGGTCAAAGTAGTCTGCAACAGGCATGACGTTTTTGTAAAAATTGTTGAGTTCCATGCGGGCCAGGGAAAGCACCACCTGGCCCAATTTGGCACCATAATCTATTTGTCTTTCTAATACCTTCTGTCTCCACGAAATTAGAATTGCTCCATTAATTACTTGAATCTGAAACAAAAACATAAATGGTTATTGGGCTATATTAAAAACATTTATTGTTATTTTGAATACATTTGAAAACAAGTAATTGCAGGTGAAATATTTATTGTAGATATAGGCTTGGGATTTTTTAAAATAGTTTTTATCATTAACTAGTTTGAAAAAAGAGATAACCTAAAGCAGGATTAACGTGTTCGAATCTTATCGTTCTTCTCTGCTTGATCTGTTATTATTTTTTAATCAACCCTAATTCTGTCTATCTTTTTTGTTTATATTGTTTTTTAAATAGATTTTTTAAAATTAAATGATCGAAAGAATAGTATAATAAAACATTTAGTGCACATCAACAATTAAATTGTAGGTACCATTTTACAGTTAAGTAGCACAACCTATAGCAGACATCAAGTAAAATGGTTAATGATTTTCAGTCGTTCTTAATTGTTAGTACACGAATTACAAATAGTTTAGTAAAATATTTTTCCCGCTGCTGATCATGTAAGTCAGTGACACAGCCTTAGTAACAAAACGTGTAAGTCGGTGATTATATTTGTTTGCTGATTTTTCTTGACAACGGAACTTAATATTATTATTAAGTTCCTAGGATAGTAAAATTAGCAAAGCAAGATGCTGCAGATTTAGACGTTTTGTTTATAAATTGCAAGTGTTTGTGACATGTGACACTCACAGGTAACACGACTCACGAAAACTAATCCTGTTGACAAACCAAATTTTTTCCAAAACTCTAGGAAAATTTCGATAAGCAGCGGGAAAAATATAATAAGATAACTCGGAATGGATCGCCTATTAACATTTTCGGCAGGCAACAAGCCGCGACTTCGTCTTGGCTTGTACTTGCCTACCTCAAATGTTAATAGGTCCTTACATTCCTTGTTACTTAAATAGCTATTATTTATGTACTGTTTGAGGCTTTCGCGGTTACTCGAATTATTCTCCTTAGCATAAAATTTCGGCTTAGACCGCGTAGTATTTGTAGATGAACACCCAGCATTCTCTGGCTTAATGTGCCTTGCACCTTGTGAAGTCGAGCAAAAACCCGCGCGATGGCCATGCTCTTTGGTGGCTCGTGTTATTATTATTATTATTATTATAAAATACAGAGTAGATGGCCAAAGTGGCCGATTGGACTCATAATAAGTATATAGAATACACATTGACAATATACAGATATATAAATATAAATATAAACAGAGATACAAATGAAAGATCATATGGGCCATACAGGTAAATCAAGGCGACATGTGCGCGTCTAACAAGTTTTTAAATAAGTTAACATTTGCGGAATCGAGGATATGCGCCGGTAAGTCATTCCATACCGATACAATCCGATTGGTAATAAACTGCTGTCTAGGTAGTCTGGTACAGCGCTCATTCACTAGTTTGTACTTGTGGCCCCTCAGATTGGTGTTTCGGCTGAAGTGAAATATGGTACCCAGGTTGCAGCTGTAATGGTCAGTGATGATTTTATAGGTTTCGATCAGGTCACCTCTTTGACGTCTGATAACTAGGGTGGACAACCCTAGGGTTTTCAGCCTTTCAGGATATGGAAGCGGACGTAGAATGGGAGAAAGTTTTGTAAATCTTCTTTGGACTTTTTCTAATAGATCAATATCTTTCGCAAAATGTGGATTACAGTTCACAGCACCGTAGTCTAGGATGGGACGTACGTAGGTCGAATACAGCTTTTTCAAAAGCAACGGAGACAGGTTTTTAAATGAGTGTGATATTTGATATATCAGAAAGTTTGCTTTTTTAACTGTACTAAAGACGTGGCTACCCCATTTCAGGTCAGATGTTATGGTGACACCAAGGTCGATTTGTTCGGTCACTGGTTTTAAGGGAACCCCGCCTAATTCATACTGCACTGTAGGATTGTTACGACCAATATGCAAAACCGAGCATTTATCCGCGTTCACTGTGAGCAACCACTGAGTACACCACTCTCTAATTTTGTTTAAATCTTCTTGGGTGACATGTGCGGCAGTCAAAGGGAAGTTGAACAATTTGGTGTCGTCCGCAAAAAAACTTGAAGTTGAGGTGATAATGTTTGGCAGATCGCTTATATATACCAGAAATAAGATGGGCCCCAGGACTGATCCTTGGGGGACACCGCTTAGAACCGGACATTGATCGGAAAGAGTGTTCTCAACTCTAACTGCAAACGAGCGATTTCTCAGGAAATCCTTAATCCATACCAGAAGTTGTCCTCTTATACCATAGAATTCGAGTTTGTAAAGCAGACGTTCAATGGGCACACGATCGAATGCCCTTTGGAAATCAAGGTATATAACGTCAGTGGGGATATTTTCATCAAACGCTTTAGTCCATGAGTCGACACATTGGAGAAGATTAGATGTCACGGAGCGACCAGGGATGAAGCCATGTTGACTAACAGGAATGACGTCATTGTCCAGAAGAAACTTAGTAATTTATTTAGTCACTATCTTCTCCATACACTTACAGATAACGGACGTTAGGCTAATTGGCCTATAGTTGGCAGCAAGCAGTTTGCTTCCTTTTTTAAATATAGGTACAACTGTGGCAGTCTTCCATACCTCAGGTAATTTGCCTTCATTGAAAGATTGTTGCATGATTTTGGAAATTGGATGACATAGACTTTTGGCGCACATTTTTAGAAAATACGGTAAAATAGAGTCGGGGCCTGGTGATGCCGTTGCGTTAAGATTTTGGAGCTCCTTTAAGACATTATCTGGCGTGAATTCAACTGAAGTTAAAGAAGCAGCGATTCTGTTGCAGTTCAGGAGTCTCGAATTGTTCGGTAATGGTTCGTGAATGTAGGAGCTGAGAAAGTGTTGAGAGAATATGTTCGCTTTTTCTATAGCCGACGTTGCAAGTTCATTTGTACTAGGATTCGTAAGGGTTATGTGTGATACACGAGTTTTTAGCGATCGGTTAATGTACTTGAAGAAGGTCTTTGCACTGGAGGAAGTGATAATATTATTTTCGTAATTAGATCGAGCTAACTTGAGTTTCTTCGTGACAGTATTTGACAGTGAACGGTAACGCTGGTAGTCAACTAGTCTATTAGAACGTTTGTAGGTATCCCACCACTTTCTTTTTGCTTTTATAGTCGACTTGATTTCACTATCAACCCACGGCTTATCATTAGATCTTCTACACTTGCGCAGCGGTATAAATTCAGAAGTGATGTGTTCGATAAGGGAAATTAGAGTAGACCAAGAGGTCTCGATGTTATTTTCCAGTGGAATATTAGATTCATTGATATAATCATTGATTATTTGGTAGTTGGCAGTTTGGAAGTTTCTAAAATGGTTTTGTGAACTTTTGGAGGTAGGATTTAAAGTAATTTCTAGTTTTCCTATGATTACGCTGTGATCGCTAAGTGTTGTTTGAGTATCTTGAGAACGAGGATACTTAGGCAGATTTGGCCGTTTTGCTGTTTGTGCATCCATATTCACTAACGTTTCGCAAGACCTTGCAGCTTGCATCATCAGATTGAAAGTCGCACTAAGAACCGAAGGTCGGTGTGGAGCTATTTATAGTCCTCCGTGCCAGCCGCTCGGAATGGCGTAACGCTGGTTGGTCGTCCGAGTGCAACGTAATCCGCGGGGCGTGGCCGTATGACGCACAGTGGTTGTAATGCTTTAGATCGTGTATCACAGGGGTCCACGTTTTACTAAGCTTAAAGCCATCTTCCCTGTTGATATTATTTGGATGTTTTTCTATTTCTATGG